>CM053032.1:4404784-4431301 GCA_028564925.1 Lithobates sylvaticus | reverse complement strand
ACGCAGGTCTCTGCTCCAGACAACATGGCAGTACAATGCTGGGACTTGTAGTTCCACCACAGCAGCAGATAATGGGGCCGATCACATCTGCACATTTTAGCTACATTGCAATAGCAAAAAGCCATCATTGCGGTACATTGATGACATCTCCAGCAATTGAGCATCACACGAATTTCAATGATAATGTACATAAAGGTTGCGACACTTAAATCCCCCCCCCCCCCTCCGGCCTCCCTCCAGTCTCGCACAGTTGTAGCGGCTCCTCTCCTCGACTGAAAACGCCTTCCTCTGATTTCACCGCACACTGTGAGCTTCTCACCATGTGCATCAGAAGCTGCAGCAAGTCAGATAGAGCCCCCGCCCCCATTTCCTGGCTGGGGGGACGGCATCAACTAGCCTGACTGTCCCTGGCCCCGCCCCCTTTCATTAATTGAATGTCAGTTCTTTCAATCGCGGAGGCTCAGCGTCACACGTGGGCGTTACCTATGCAAATACAGCCTGTCTAGCAACGCCCACTCCTACAGATTGACACCCCACCCATCAAGGCGGGGCCGGGACACGGGGCGGGCAGGAGGGTCGGCTGCCCTGGGCGCAGTGGGGATTTGGAGGGCTGTGCTAGAAGGGGTGCTTTGGAGGAGGGGGGGGGGTGGATCTGTCAGGAAGCAGTGGCGGTGCGTCCATAATGGAGCCGCCCCCTCTTTCCTGCCACCCCTCCATCACCAATAGATAGATTCATGCATTGCATGAATCTATCTATGGCCGCTGCTGACACCCCCTATTCAGGCGCCCGGCATTGCAGCGGCAGTTTTTTTGAAGCACCTGATTGGAGCCATAGGCTCTAATAGGAGTAAAAAAAGGTGACCTGCGTGCGTCATGCTGGGCGCTCGCAGGTTACTCAGCTGTGTTAGAAAAGCAAATGAATATTTTTTTTGGGGGGGGGGGATATGTGGTAGTAGGGATGCCTGGGGTGATTTGTGCTGGGGGGGTGGAGATAGGGGGGGGGAGGATTTGTGCTCGGAGGGGAAATTTGAGGGGCAGATGATTTGTGCTAGGAAGGGATTTTTTTTTTGGTTGGGGGGGGGGGCACTTTGTGCTAGTAGGGATAATTGGGGATGATTTGTGCTAGGAAGGGATTTTTTTTTTTGGTTGGGGGGGGGGGCACTTTGTGCTAGTAGGGATAATTGGGGATGGTTTCTGCTAGGAGGGGGGAATCAGAGTGGGCGGGGGAAGGATTTGTACTCGGAGGGGAAATCTTTTTTTTTTTTGTGCAAGTAGGGACTATTAGGGATAATTTGTGCTAGGAAGGATCTTTTGGTGGGGGGGGGGGGGCAATTTGTACTAGTAGGGATAATTGGGGATGTTTTGTGCTAGGAAGGGTTTTTTTTTTTTGGTTGGGGGGCAATTTGTACTAGTAGGGAAAATCGGGGATGTTTTCTGCTAGGAGGGGGGAATCAGAGTGGGGGGGGGGAGGATTTGTGCTCGGAGGGGAAATCTTTTTTTTTTGGGTGGGGGACACTCTGTGCTAATAGGGAAAATTGGGGATGATTTGTGCTCGGAGGGGAAATCTTTTTTTTTTGGGGGGGGGGCACTTTGTGCTAGTAGGGACTATTGGGGATGATTTGTGCTAGGAAGGACTAGGATTTTTTTTTTTTGGTTGGGGGGGGGGGGCAATTTGTACTAGTAGGGATAATTGGGGATGTTTTCTGCTGGGGGGAAGAGAGGATTTGTACTCGGAGGGGAAATCTTTTTTTTTGGGGGGGGGGGGCAATTTGTACTAGTAGGGACAATTGGGGATGATTTGTGCTAGGAAGGTTTTTTTTTGGTTGGGGGGCAATTTGTACTAGTAGGGAAAATCGGGAATGTTTTCTGCTAGGAGGGGGGAATCAGAGTGGGGGGGGGGAGAGGATTTGTGCTCGGAGGGGAAATCTTTTTTTTTTGGGGGGGGGGGACACTTTGTGCTAGTAGGGATAATTGGGGATGATTTGTGCTCGGAGGGGAAATCTTTTTTTTGGGGGGGAGGGGGACACTTTGTGCTAGTAGGGACTATTGGGGATGATTTGTGCTAGGAAGGGTTTTTTTTTTGGTTGGGGGGCAATTTGTACTAGTAGGGAAAATCGGGAATGTTTTCTGCTAGGAGGGGGGAATCAGAGTGGGGGGGGGGAGAGGATTTGTGCTCGGAGGGGAAATCTTTTTTTTTGGGTGGGGGACACTCTGTACTAGTAGGGATAATTGGGGATGATTTGTGCTCGGAGGGGAAATCTTTTTTTTTGGGGGGGGGGGGGGCACTTTGTGCTAGTAGGGCCTATTGGGGGTGATTTGTGCTAGGAGAGGAAATGTTATGCTTAGGGGGCAAGCATGCAGATTAGTGCTCGATTTTCTTTGGGGGGGGGGGGGGGGGTCGCAGTTTGGCCTGGGCTCTGGATGACCTTGTGACTGCCAAGTCCCATCACATTGGACCTCTATGGAAAGGTTGTGATAAAAACATTTGCATTGACATCCCCCCCCCCCCTCCCGGGGTGAAGAGCACCTGTCATCAGCAGTGATATGAAGTCATGAGCACCTTTGAAGCCGCCTGAGACAATGGAAGGACGCAAGTGACACGGAGCGCGGGGGGGGAGGGGGGGGCTCTACATATGACAGACGGCTCCTAACAAGGGGCTCAGAACTTGTCATCAGACGGCTGGTATGATACACCCGCCATTGTGACAGCACAGGAATGCCCCCCCCCCCCCCCCGGGGGTGAAAAAAGCCGTTCTGCGGCTCCTGTCAGCGGATTTCTTCTAGGAGGAGAAAAGCAGCTTCAATCGCTCGGTGTTCATTCATTTCATTGGCCAGAATAATCATTTATTCTATATATCGAAAAGAAACAAATGCGTTTTTGGCGCGTTTTGGACGTTTTTTTTCCTGCCAAAATGATGGGTTTGTTTCTTGCTGCCTCTGTATGGACACACAGACAAACATGGAGGGGCGTTTAGAAGCAAAAGTGATGAGCTGCAGGCCAGGTCCATGGTGCTTCAGATGCGGTGCGCTTTTGTTGCGATTTTAATGTTTCCAGATTATTATTTTTTACGGATGCGCCGATATATCAGCTGCAGAAAATAGGGTTATCGGGGCTTTGCCGATAGAATAAAAAAAAAAAAGGTGACGATAATTGCATGCTGCGTCCCATTCAATTCAATGCAAAATTGCGTCCCATTGACTTCAATGCAAAAACGCGTCCCATTAACCGCTTCCCGACTGCACACTGTAGATATACGTCCACAGAATGGCACGGCTAGGCAAAATGACGTGTATATATGTCCCCTTTAATTGCCGCACGCGACCCGGTCGGGAGCTCCGTGACCACGGTCGCGGGACCAGCAGACCCGATCGCCGCTGGTTTCCCACGATCGGGTCACAGAGCTGAAGAACGGGGCGAGGTCTGTGTAAACAAACCTCTACCCGCGCTTCCTACTCTGCCTGTCATTGATCGGCTGTTCCTGTCATCGGGAAAGCCGATCAGTGACATCAGACATCAGCCCCGCCCCTAATGTAAAAAAAAAAACACACGTCGCACACCATAACCCCTCCCCGCCCCCTAGTGGTTAACACTTTCACTGCCAGTGTCATTTATACAGGAATTAATGCATTTAAATAGCATTGATTGCTGTATAAATAAAAATGGTCCCAAAAATGTGTCAAAAATGTCCGATTTGTGTCCGCCATAATGTCGCAAGTCACAATAAAAAATCGCTGATCGCCGCCATTACTAGTAAAAAAAAAAAAATATTAATAAAAATGCTATTAAACTATCCCCTATTTTATAAACATATAACTTTTGAGCAAACCAATCAATAATCGCTAATTGCGATTTTTTTTTACCAAAAATATGTAGAAGAATACGTATCGGCCTAAACTGAGGAAAAAAAAATGTTTTTTTATAATATTTGGGGATATTTATTATAGCAAAAGTAAAAAATATTGCATTTTTTTTCAAAATTGTCGCTCTATTTTTGTTTATAGCGCAAAAAAAAAAATTAAAACCGCAGGGGCGATCAAATACCACCAAAAGAAAACTCTATTTGTGGGGGAAAAAAAAGGACGTCAATTTTGTTTGGAAGCCACGTCGCACGACCGCGCAATTGTCAGTTAAAGCGACGCAGTTAAAGCGACGCAGTGCGAATCGCAAAAAGGGGCCTGGGCCCTTTGGCTGCCAATTGGTCCGGGGCTGAAGTGGTTAACTTCAATGCAAAAAACGCCCCCTAGTGACTTCAATGCAAAATCACATTCCATTAACTGCAATGCAAAATTGCGTCCCATTGACTTCAATGCAAAAATGGCAGCCACAATAATTTAATTTAATAAAAAAAAAAAAAACGTTGGTCCTTTTTTTTTTATGCGTTCCGCTGTGTTATTGAGGAGTTTTACAGCGTTCCAGTGCAGTTCTGTACAGGAATAATGCAGCATCTTCTACTTTTTCTCTGGCACTGCAAGTACTGGTGTGAACTATGCCATTGAAAACCATAAACCATAAAAGTTATGCTGTGCTGCACTCTGGATAACAGTTATAGTCAGTTGGCTCTGTAAGTTTTTACATTCTGTCAATAAAAACCTTTGTAAATGAAAGCCATATAACCTACTTTCTATGCGTTTTGGATGCAGAAAAAAAAAAAAACACTCGAACGCATGTGGTGTGAACTGACCCTAACAACAATACTACAACAAAGTATCAGACAACAAAGTATCAGACAACAAAGTATCAGACAACAAAGTATCAGTATCATCAGCTCATCCCTCACAGTTTGTAACATTTTTGTACCACTTTCCCCAACCTATAAGGCCCCGTCCTCACCGGAGCGCTGCTTGTGGAATGTTTTCATATTGGCACCGCGTGGCATTAATTGTTTCGCTGAAATTTCAGGAGTTTTGTTGCATGACAATCGTGGCAAAATGGCAACGTGTTTGGTTGCCATTAAGGAATAATGGCACTGCAAGCGGGTCACATATTTTGCTGCGATTCTGGAATTCAAATCCGCTCAGGTGTGAAGGGAATCGAGTGCCCCAGATTGTAAGCTCTTATGAGCAGGGCCCTCTCCCATTTCATTGTACAGTACCTGCGCTGTCTCTCTTTACAGTATATTGCCAAGTCCTGTGCAAACTTTTGACGCTATATACATATGCCACAGGGATGCACAGGGGTGCACTTAGGGACACAGAGATGCACAGGGATGCACTTGGGGACAAGGCGACACAGGGGTGCACTTGGGCACATCGGGAGGAACAGGGGTGCACTTGGAGACACACAGGGGTGCACTTGGAGACAAGGGGACACAGGGGTGCACTTGGGCACATCGGGAGGAACAGGGGTGCACTTGGAGACACACAGGGGTGCACTTGGAGACAAGGGGACACAGGGGTGCACTTGGAGACAAGGGGATGCACAGGGGTGCACTTGGAGACACACAGGGAGGCTCAGGGGTGCACTTGGGGACATGGGGAGGAACAGGGGTGCACTTGGAGACACACAGGGAGGCTCAGGGGTGCACTTGGGCACATGGGGAGGAGCAGGGGTGCACTTGGAGACACACAGGGGTGCACTTGGAGACAAGGGGACACAGGGGTGCACTTGGTGACAAGGGGATGCACAGGGGTGCACTTGGAGACACACAGGGAGGCTCAGGGGTGCACTTGGGGACATGGGGAGGAACAGGGGTGCACTTGGAGACACACAGGGAGGCTCAGGGGTGCACTTGGAGACACACAGGGAGGCTCAGGGGTGCACTTGGGGACATGGGGAGGCTCAGGGGTGCACTTGGGGACATGGGGAGGCTCAGGGGTGCACTTGGGGACACACAGGGGTGCACTTGGAGACAAGGGGATGCACAGGGGTGCACTTGGGGACATGGGGATGCACAGGGGTGCACTTGGGGACATGGGGATGCACAGGGGTGCACTTGGGGACATGGGGGCACAGGGGTGCACAGGGGTGCACTTGGGGACATGGGGAGGCACAGGGGTGCACTTGGGGACACACAGGGGTGCACTTGGAGACAAGGGGATGCACAGGGGTGCACTTGGGGACATGGGGAGGCACAAGGGTGCACTTGGGGACACGGGGAGGCTCAGGGGTGCACTTGGGGACATGGGGAGGCACAGGGGTGCACTTGGGGACATGGGGAGGCACAGGGGTGCATTTGGGGACATGGGGAGGCACAGGGGTGCACTTGGGGACATGGGGAGGCACAGGGGTGCATTTGGGGACATGGGGAGGCACAGGGGTGCACTTGGGGACATGGGGAGGCACAGGGGTGCACTTGGGGACATGGGGAGGCACAGGGGAATGTAGGGGGAGACTTTCTGGGGACCCTGATGCAAGTAGGGAGGCTCTCTGGGGACCTATGCTCACGGCATTATGGGTCAGGTAGAGGGCCCCTTAGCAGAATTTTGCTTAGGGCCCCAGGGAGGTTAGGATTGGCACTGAATACAGGTATTTATAGTTATATTTTTATTTTTTGCAGTTATTTTTTTTATTACAGGTATTTATATTTTATTTTATTAAAAGGTATTTATAGTGCGCGGACAATGTACGCAGCGCTTGAGATTGGTTTGATCTGCTGGACACATTACAGCCCCATAATTCGGGATTACTGGCAGATGCCGGGTAATAAGCCGCAGACCGCGGTGCGCAGTACAGTCAGCGGTACGGGGGTGCGTGTCTCCTGTAATAGGTGACAGATCGCTGCATGTTTTACTATCAGTGATAAATGATTGCATCATGCAGACAGTGAGGGATGGTTCTTATTACATAAAAGGCCCATCACTTTCCTTCCACAAAGCCGCCCAACAGATCCGACTCATTAGCCACTTAACAAGGAGACCCCAGGCAGCAGATACTGCAAGATGAAAGGCAAAACCCCAGCAGCCCCTTGCTCTGACCTCCAGGGGGGGTTGAATTAGGTCCAGATTCGGCCCCCTGAGGGCAAGAACATTATGTCAAGCCTGGCATGGTCTGCCAACACTCACACAGTGAGGGGCACACTGACATCTTGTGGCAAGTAACTGGTACTGCAAGCAGAATTGTAACCTGTAATGACCAACCCGCTTCTTATAAATAGTTATTAATTTTACAACAACTAACTTACATTTTATAAAACAAAAAGGTAATCGAATATAAGATGTTCATGGAACTTACCAGAACTACATATTACACCAACATCTTCACATGATTCTCAGCAGTGATGGGATTTGGGTAAAGGTGTGACCAGTAGGGGACGCTCTTTCCATACATGTAGTATCCTTCTTATTCTGGCTGAGGAGTGATGCCAGTGCTTTTAGGAACATATAAAATGGAAAATAAGGTTCAGTTAGTGTAACGATACAGAAAGCTATACAAACAAGAGATGGTCAGAGACTGCAGACATGATACAAGAAATGGTTAGAGACTGCAGATATACTACAAGAGGCGGTCAGAGACTGCAGATATACTACAAGAGGCGGTCAGAGACTGCAGACATGATTTAAGAGATAGTCAGAGAATGCAGACATAATACAGGAGATGAACGAGACTGCAGACATGATACAGGAGATGGTCAGAGACTGCAGACATGATACAGAGATGGTCAGAGACTGCAGACATGATACAGGAGATGGTCAGAGACTGCAGACATGATACAGGAGATGGTCAGAGACTGCAGACATGATACAGGGGATGGTCAGAGACTGCAGACATGATACAGGAGATGGTCAGAGACTGCAGACATGATACAGGGGATGGTCAGAGACTGCAGACATGATTTAAGAGATAGTCAGAGACTGCAGACATGATTTAAGAGATAGTCAGAGACTGCAGACATGATACAGGAGATGGTCAGAGACTGCAGACATGATACAGGAGATGGTCAGAGACTGCAGACATGATACAGGGGATGGTCAGAGACTGCATACATGATACAAGAGATGGTCAGAGACTGCAGATATGATACAAGAGATGGTCAGAGACTGCAGACATAATGCAGGAGTAGGTCAGAGACTGCAGACATGATACAAGAGATGGTCAGAGACTGCAGACATGATACAGGAGATGGTCAGAGACTGCAGACATGATACAAGAGATGGTCAGAGACTGCAGACATGATACAAGAGATGGTCAGAGACTGCAGACATGATACAAGAGATGGTCAGAGACTGCAGACATGATACAAGAGATGGTCAGAGACTGCAGACATGATGCAGGAGATGGTCAGAGACAGCAGACATGATGCAGGAGATGGTCAGAGACAGCAGACATGATACAGGAGATGGTCAGAGACTGCAGACATGATACAGGAGATGGTCAGAGACTGCAGACATGATACAGGGGATGGTCAGAGACTGCATACATGATACAAGAGATGGTCAGAGACTGCAGACATGATACAAGAGATGGTCAGAGACTGCAGACATAATGCAGGAGAAGGTCAGAGACTGCAGACATGATACAAGAAATGGTCAGAGAATGAAGAAAAGACTATATGTTGGGGATTGTTATTGCGGTCTCTGACACCAATGTTGGGGGTCATTATTGCGGCCTCTGACCCCAATGTTGAGGGTTATTATTGCGGTCTCTGACACCAATGCTGGGGGTTATTATTGCGGTCTCTGACACCAATGTTGGGGGTCATTATTGCGGTCTCTGACCCCAATGTTGAGGGTTATTATTGCGGTCTCTGACACCAATTTTGGGGGTCATTATTGCGGTCTCTGACCCCAATGTTGAGGGTTATTATTGCGGTCTCTGACACCAATGCTGGGGGTTATTATTGCAGTCTCTGACACCAATGTTGAGGGTTATTATTGCGGTCTCTGACACCAATGTTGAGGGTTATTATTGCAGTCTCTGACACCAATGCTGGGGGTTATTATTGCAGTCTCTGACCCCAATGTTGAGGGTTATTATTGCGGTCTCTGACACCAATGCTGGGGGTTATTATTGCAGTCTCTGACACCAATGTTGAGGGTTATTATTGCGGTCTCTGACACCAATGTTGGGGGTTATTATTGCTGTCTCTGACACCAATGTTGGGAGTTATTATTGCGGTCTCTGACCCCAATGTTGAGGGTTATTATTGCGGTCTCTGACACCAATGTTGGGGGTTATTATTGCGGTCTCTGACACCAATGTTGGGGGTTATTATTGCAGTCTATGACACCAATGTTGGGGGTTATTATTGCGGTTTCTGACACCAATGTTGGGGGTTATTATTGCGGTCTCTGACCTCAATGTTGGGAGTTATTATTGCAGTCTCTGACACCAATGTTGAGGGTTATTATTGCGGTCTCTGACACCAATGTTGAGGGTTATTATTGCGGTCTCTGACACCAATGTTGGGGGTTATTATTGCAGTCTCTGACACCAATGTTGGGGGTTATTATTGCGGTCTCTGACCCCAAATTTGGGGGTTATTATTGCGGTCTCTGACACCAATGTTGGAGGTTATTATTGCGGCCTCTGACCCCAATGTTGAGGGTTATTATTGCGGTCTCTGACACCAATGTTGGGGGTTATTATTGCGGTCTCTGACACCAATGTTGGGGGTTATTATTGCAGTCTATGACACCAATGTTGGGGGTTATTATTGCGGTTTCTGACACCAATGTTGGGGGTTATTATTGCGGTCTCTGACCTCAATGTTGGGAGTTATTATTGCAGTCTCTGACACCAATGTTGAGGGTTATTATTGCGGTCTCTGACACCAATGTTGGGGGTTATTATTGCGGTCTCTGACACCAATGTTGGGAGTTATTATTGCGGTCTCTGACACCAATGTTGAGGGTTATTATTGCGGTCTCTGACACCAATGTTGGGGGTTATTATTGCGGTCTCTGACACCAATGTTGGGGGTTATTATTGCAGTCTCTGACACCAATGTTGGGGGTTATTATTGCGGTCTCTGACCCCAAATTTGGGGGTTATTATTGCAGTCTCTGACACCAATGTTAGGGGTTATTATTGCGGTCTCTGACACCAATGTTGGGGGTTATTATTGCGGTCTCTGACACCAATGTTGGGGGTTATTATTGCAGTCTCTGACACCAATGTTGAGGGTTATTATTGCGGTCTCTGACCCCAATGTTGGGGGTTATTATTGCGGTCTCTGACACCAATGTTGGGGAAATGCACATGCGTTGTAGAGTGCAGCAACCCACCCCAGTGCATTCCATTACAAATTTGGTAACACGTCCATTTTTTGCATATCTATTCATCCAGCGAATCTGCATGTACATTTGTTCTGTGTCGTGAGACTGGGGCAAAATCGAACGCTCCGAGGCCGTTTTCTCTTCTGGGCGAATGTTCTTCAAATCTCATGGGCTGTAGTAATAGTGGAGTCATTCATAATGAACATAGAGCAAATCAGGAAAATACCAAATTACGGCCACTAGATGGAGCTGAGGATCACAGCCTCATCAGTGCAGCCTATCAGTGTTGCCTATTAGTGCCCATCAGTGTAGAAGAAAAATTACTTATTTGCAAAATTTTGTAACAGAAAAATAGATAGAAAAACTTTCAAAATTTTTGTTTTTTTATTTATTTAGCAAAAAAACCCAGCTGTGATTAAATACCACCACAAGACAACGATTTGTGTGAAAAAAATGGTAAAAAAAATCATATGGGTACAGTGTAGCATGACCGCGCCATTGTCATTCCAAGTGCGACGGCGCTAAAAATTGGCCTGGGCAGGAAGGGGGTGAAAGGGCCCGGTATTGAAGGGGTTAAATGTAACCATTGATACTTGGGGATTCCCTCCAGTGGTCTCCTGAATTGTTACATTGTATCTCCTCTCACTGAGATGTATTCATTACCTGTGATCATCAGCACCATCTAGTGGCCATAATGCAGCATTTCCCCCCATTCACTCCACATTCATAATGAAAGAATCTTTACTGCTGTCCATAAAATGTGAAGAACATTCGACCAGCAGACTAAATAGCTATATAGACCCCCCAAGAGCCCCCCGACTATTCACCGACCTCGATCAGCAGTCCCCTCTGACCTCAGCTTGCCGGCACATAGGGGGGATGTTAAGGGAACCCAAACCTTCCACCATTCAATGAGGGTTGTATCATTTCTTGGTGATCTCCCCTCACTTTCTGTTCTGTGTGACAACCATGAAATAGACAGGAAGTGAGGAGAAATCTCCCCAGTGGGGACACAGCAAGGGGCTCCAGATCTTCTTCTGGGTGGTGTTACAGAGCCGAGCAATCTCATCGCTCCACAAACAACCTTCATCGTCTATGAAGTGTGGACTGGACCACAGAGCTGACACTTATACCGCACTGCTGGGACCTTCCCTGGACCACAGAGCTGACACTTATACCGCACTGCTGGGACCTTCCCTGGACCACAGAGCTGACACTCATACTGCACTGCTGGGACCTTCCCTGGTCCACAGAGCTGACACTCATACCGCACTGCTGGGACCTTCCCTGGACTGGACCACAGAGCTGACACTCATACCGCACTGCTAGGACCTTCCCTGGACCACACACCTGACACTCATACCACACTGCTGGGACCTTCCCTGGACCACAGAGCTGACACTCATACCGCACTGCTGGGACCTTCCCTGGACCACAGAGCTGACACTCATACCGCACTGCTGGGACCTTCCCTGGACCACAGAGCTGACACTCATACCGTACTGCTAGGACCTTCCCTGGACCACAGAGCTGACACTCATACCGTACTGCTGGGACCTTCCCTGGACCACAGAGCTGACACTCATACCGCACTGCTGGGACCTTCCCTGGACCACAGAGCTGACACTCATACCGCACTGCTGGGACCTTCCCTGGACCACAGAGCTGACACTCATACCGTACTGCTAGGACCTTCCCTGGACCACAGAGCTGACACTCATACCGTACTGCTAGGACCTTCCCTGGACCACAGAGCTGACACTCATACCGTACTGCTGGGACCTTCCCTGGACCACAGAGCTGACACTCATACCGCACTGCTGGGACCTTCCCTGGACCACAGAGCTGACACTCATACCGCACTGCTGGGACCTTCCCTGGACCACAGAGCTGACACTCATACCGCACTGCTAGGACCTTCCCTGGACCACAGAGCTGACACTCATACCGCACTGCTAGGACCTTCCCTGGACCACAGAGCTGACACTCATACTGCACTGCTGGGACCTTCCCTGGTCTGGACCACAGAGCTGACACTCATACCGCCCTGCGAGGACCTTCCCTGGACCACAGAGCTGACACTCATACCGCACTGCTGGGACCTTCCCTGGACCACAGAGCTGACACTCATACCGCACTGCTGGGACCTTCCCTGGACCACAGAGCTGACACTCATACCGCACTGCTGGGACCTTCCCTGGACCACAGAGCTGACACTCATACCGCACTGCTAGGACCTTCCCTGGACCACAGAGCTGACACTCATACCGCACTGCTAGGACCTTCCCTGGACCACAGAGCTGACACTCATACTGCACTGCTGGGACCTTCCCTGGTCTGGACCACAGAGCTGACACTCATACCGCCCTGCGAGGACCTTCCCTGGACCACAGAGCTGACACTCATACCGCACTGCTGGGACCTTCCCTGGACCACAGAGCTGACACTCATACCGCACTGCTGGGACCTTCCCTGGTCTGGACCACAGAGCTGACACTCATACTGCACTGCTGGGACCTTCCTTGGACCACAGAGCTGACACTCATACCGCACTGCTGGGACCTTCCCTGGACCACAGAGCTGACACTCATACCGCACTGCTGGGACCTTCCCTGGACCACAGAGCTGACACTCATACCGCACTGCTAGGACCTTCCCTGGACCACAGAGCTGACACTCATACCGCACTGCTAGGACCTTCCCTGGACCACAGAGCTGACACTCATACTGCACTGCTGGGACCTTCCCTGGTCTGGACCACAGAGCTGACACTCATACCGCCCTGCGAGGACCTTCCCTGGACCACAGAGCTGACACTCATACCGCACTGCTGGGACCTTCCCTGGACCACAGAGCTGACACTCATACCGCACTGCTGGGACCTTCCCTGGTCTGGACCACAGAGCTGACACTCATACTGCACTGCTGGGACCTTCCTTGGACCACAGAGCTGACACTCATACCGCACTGCTAGGACCTTCCTTGGACCACAGAGCTGACACTCATACCGCACTGCTGGGACCTTCCCTGGACCACAGAGCTGACACTCATACCGCACTGCTGGGACCTTCCCTGGTCTGGACCACAGAGCTGACACTCATACCGCACTGCTAGGACCTTCCCTGGACCACAGAGCTGACACTCATATAGCACCTCCCCTTACATTACAGAGATGAAGGGAGGGGGAGGTGTCCTGTAGTCCTATCCCGGGGTGACAACCCTGATCCTCCATAGACACAGTACAGAGAGACAGGAAGTGTGTTACTGGCAGGATCACCGGGTGAAAATACGTGAAAAGAAAATGAATGCAGCCACCTCTGAGGAGGGGAAGACGGGACATCTCTTCTAGAACACATCTATATATCCCGGGTGATCGGTACTCGGTTGGTGGGTCTGTCTCCCATTCAGTCAGTCACGATCAGTCGATATGCGGAGCTCCTCGCTTCCTATAGGCGGATTCTCCTGTCAATCTCCCGCCTTACCTCCGCCCAGCCAATGAGTGAACACGTTTCCAGCCGGGGGACGTAGTGACGCAGCGACGTGCTGTGTCCGGGGAGGATCGCGGGAAACACGAATCGATCGGTTGTGAGATGCCGATCCGGGCTCTGTGTACGATCTGCTCCGACTTCTTCGACCATCAGAAGGACGTGTCCGCCATCAACTGCGGGCACACCTTCCACCAACACTGGTATACCTACCTCCACCCCTCCCCCCCACCAACACTGGTATACCTACCTCCACCCCTCCCCCCCACCAACACTGGTATACCTACCTATGCTCCTCCCCCACCAACACTGGTGTACCTACCTCCACTCCTCCCCCCACCGGTATACCTACCTCCGCTCCTCCCCCCACCAACACTGGTATACCTACCTCTGCTCCTCCCCCACCAACACTGGTATACCTACCTCTGCTCCTCCCCCCACCAACACTGGTATACCTACCTCTGCTCCTCCCCCACCGTTACAACCTACCTCCGCTCCTCCCCTCACCAAACTGGTACACCTACCTCTGCTCCTCCCCCCCACCAACACTGGTGTACCTACCTCTGCTCCTCCCCCACCAGCACACCTACCTCTGCTCCTCCCCCACCGTTACAGCGGGGGATGTGCTGAGTTTTGTTTCCCTGCAAAGCACGTCCCACACAGTACACAAACACTGGCTAGGCACACATTTAACCCTTCGATCGTCTGAGATGTTAACCCCTTTCCAGCCAGTGTCATTAGTACAGTGACAGTGCATATTTTTAGCATTGATCCCTGTAGTAGTGTCATTGGTCCCCAAAAAGTGTCAGATTGGCCGCCGCAATATTGGAGTCGCTGATCGCCGCCACTACTTGATGTCCCTGCCCCCCCCCCCCCAATTGCACAGCGCAGGGTTTGGATGATCTGTGAATGTGTTCCCTGTGTACTGACCCCCCCCCCCCCCCCTTCTCTCCTCCTCAGCCTCCAGCAATGGTTCAGCACCGCCCCAAGCCGGACTTGTCCGCAGTGCCGCATCCAGGTAATTATAATGAGGGGGGGGGGGTTCACTGACATATTCCTTCCTGTCTTTGGGGCGGTCCTACATGTTGGAGCTCCGCCTAGTGCCACCCTGATCTGGCGGATGTCAATGACACTCCTAATGCCCTGACCACGTGAGCTCTCCGGGGGGGGGAGCCCAGGAACAGACAGAGGGGCCCCTGAACTGTGCGCTCCGTGTGTGTGACACCCGGAGTCAGCTGATCGACCCGCTTCCTAAATCTGTCCCCTTAAAAGGAGGCGCCTGTCTGAGAAGCATCACAATGAAGCTGCCGGCCCCGGGCCTTCATTTTAGGGAATTCTTCCTTTTTTTTTTTTTTTTTATTATTATTTATTTTATTTTTTTTATGCAATCCATAGAAGTTATAAGACCAGGCCTTACTTTACTTGTAACCCCTAAATTATATATATATATAATATATATATATATATATATATATATTCAAGTATAAGCCGAGTTTTTCAGCCCCCCTCGGCTTATACTCGAGTCAAGCACATTTCTGCAGCAGAAAATTAAATTTTCCAACCCAAATTTGGGGACCTAGCACTACAACATAGCCATGGGGTTCCTAGCACTAAGTGGCCCCGAGATATGGGGGCCCCAAAAGTCGGTTCAGAAAATGTCATTCTCTGCTGCAGAAAAGTGCTTGACATTTTTCCGACCCGACTTTGGGGCCCCGTATCTCAGGGCCACTTAGTGCTAGGAACCCCAAATTTGGTATTCAAACTCAGTGGAATTAGCACAACAACATATCCAAAGATATCCCGAGATACGGGGCCCCAAAGTCGGTCAACTGTGTCTATCTGCATCAATGTCATTTTCGGGACCCTTTGGGTCCAGAGACCTCAAATTTTGGCTGCACATAGGGGGGCATTTAGGAACCCTTAACTACCAAGTTTGAAGTTTGGGGGACCTATGTCTGCAAATGGGCACAGTGAGGCTGCAAATGGGCACAGTGAGGCTGCAAATGGGCATTGTTGACCCTCTTTTCCACTTACAGTAGCTGCGCATTTCTCACCCTAGGCTTTGGCCCCTTTCACACTGGGGCAATGCGGGTGTCGCAGTAAAGCAGCGCTATATTTAGCACTGTTTTACAGTCATTTTAGCAGCGGTGTTCGGCCGCTAGCGGTGCGATTTTTAACCCCCGCTAGCGGCCGAAAAAGGGTTAAAACCGCCCGCAATTGCCGGCGGTATAGCCGCGTTGCCCCATTGATTTCAATGGGTAGGAGCGGTGAATACACCGCTCAAAAGATGCTGCTAGCAGGACTTTTTTTTTTTTACCGTCCTGCTAGCGCACCGCTCCAGCTTTCACACTGGAGTGAAAGGACCCGCTTTTTTCAGGCGCTATCTTTAGCGCTGTAGCGCCTGAAAAGCGCCTCAGTGTGAGGTGAGACTGCAGTGGAGGGCACAGGTGAGGTGAGACTGCAGTGGTGGGCAAAGGTGAGGTGAGACTGCAGTGGTGGGCACAGGTGAGGTGAGACTGCAGTGGTGGGCACAGGTGAGGTGAGGCTGCAATGGTGGGCACAGGTGAGGTGAGGCTGCAATGGTGGGCACAGGTGAGGTGAGGCTGCAATGGTGGGCACAGGTGAGGTGAGGCTGCAATGGTGGGCACAGGTGAGGTGAGGCTGCAATGGTGGGCACAGGTGAGGTGAGGCTGCAATGGTGGGCACAGGTGAGCTGAGGCTGCAATGGTGGGCACAGGTGAGCTGAGGCTGCAATGGTTGGCACAGGTGAGCTGAGGCTGCAATGGTGGGCACAGGTGAGCTGAGGCTGCAATGGTGGGCACAGGTGAGCTGAGGCTGCAATGGTGGGCACAGGTGAGCTGAGGCTGCAATGGTGGGCACAGGTGAGCTGAGGCTGCAATGGTGGGCACAGGTGAGCTGAGGCTGCAATGGTGGGCACAGGTGAGCTGAGGCTGCAATGGTGGGCACAGGTGAGCTGAGGCTGCAATGGTGGGCACAGGTGAGGTGAGCTGAGGCTGCAATGGTGGGCACGGGTGAGGCGAGGCTGCAATGGTGGGCACGGGTGAGGCGAGGCTGCAATGGTGGGCACAGGGGAGGCTGCAATGGTGGGCACAGTGAGGCGAGGCTGCAATGGTGGGCACAGGTGAGGCGAGGCTGCAATGGTGGGCACAGGTGAGGCTGCAATGGTGGGCACTGATAAGGTTGTAATATTTATTTTTGCAACTTGGAATGGAACATTTAAGTGTAATTTCATGAGATCATTTATGAGGGCGTGTATAGAGGCGGAATTAGGGGCGGTGCATGGTACGGATTGGGTTGGGCAAATGGTGGCGAGTAACACTTAAGGCCTGGCTAGTAGCTCAGGACTTGAAATTTTGAGCCCTGTGTGTGTGTGTGTGTGTGTATATATATATATATATATATATATATATATTATATATATATATATATATATATATATATATATTTCATAGAAAATGTCTGAGAGTCACCCCCAGATCCCTTCCTGTCCTGTCACAGGTGATTATGACACGGTTGAACCGTATGAAGTGACTCTGCAGACGAAGCTCACCTCCCGTCACACCTCATATTGGGCTAAATTTATTAACGGAACACAAGCCATTCACTGAGCATGGTAACTGTTTAGTGAATAAGGGGAGCCAATCACATGCGAGGGAAATGCCAGAACAGGATTTGTGCTGGCACCAGATTGGCTACATGTTGGCTTCACCCTTTTTATTCACGAACATTCACTTTGCTCGGTGAACGGCCTCCACTTCAGTAAATGAACCGCGTTGTGTCTCGTTTTTAGGTGAGCCACCGGCAGATCATCCACAAACTTTTCTTTGATGTCGGCCTGGAGGATGACTCGACGCTCGATGCCGAATCTCTGAAGGTAATTGTAGATTTCTGGTACTCCGAGGACGGGGGGGGGGGGGGGGGGGGGGATGATGTACATCAGGGATATGCAATTAGCGGACCTCCAGCTGTTGGAAGACTACAAGCCCCATCATGCCTCTGGGTGTCATGCTTGTGGCTGTCAGAGCTTTGCTATGCCTCATGGGACTTGTAGTTCTGCAACAGCTGGAGGTCGGCTAATTGCATATCCTTGATGTACATAAACTGCAGGAGATGGTCAGTGCTAATCGCAACAACCGATCGGAGTAGTCGCGTGCGCCAGAGAAAGCTGCTCTTCCTAAGCCCGCAGAAATGCAATGATAAAACTTTATTTTTAAAGGCAAGAACACAAGAAGTTCTTCTATCATTGCTGATGGCAACCAATCAGCAGGTCTGGCACTAGCATAAGGGAAGGTTCAGAAAAATCTGAATTCTCAGCCACTTGCTGGGGGGGGGGTTTGGATTTTTAACCTCTTCCTGCTGCCTGTAAACACCAGTGTTTTGTGCTGGGAGCATGCTGCACAGTGTGCTCCCAACACAGGGACCCGGCCTCTCACCGGTGTAATGATTGGGACCCGGGACTTCTGGTTCCCAATCACCTGATCGCTGCGAAAGCCACTGCGCAACCGTCCCATGTGGGTTTTTTTTTCTCCTCTGAATGTAGAGAAAGATGCATTGTATACATGCAAAATAATTATAAGATGCACACAGGATACATTGTATACATACAGGATACATTATAAGATACATTGTATACATACAGGATACATTCTAGAATACAATGTATACAGTGCATTCACAGTGCCTCACTTTTTCCACATTTTGTTGTTACAGCCTTATTCCAAAATGGAATAATTATTTTCTGCAAACAATATCCCATAATTACAACATCAGTGAAGTTTGTTTGAAATCTTTCCTTTTTTTTTTTTTTTTTAAGAAATTTGCAAAAAATCCCATGTACATAAGTATCACAGGCTCCCCCCCCCATGTACATAAGTATCACAGGCTCCCCCCCCATGTACATAAGTATCACAGGCTCCTCCCATGTACATAAGTATCACAGGCTCCCCCCATGTACATAAGTATCACAGGCTCCCCCCCCATGTACATAAGTATCACAGGCTCCCCCCCCATGTACATAAGTATCACAGGCTCCCCCCCCATGTACATAAGTATCACAGGCTCCCCCCCCATGTACATAAGTATCACAGGCTCCCCCCCCCCCTGTACATAAGTATCACAGGCTCCCCCCATGTACATAAGTATCACAGGCTCCTCCCCGTGTACATAAGTATCACAGGCTCCCCCCCCCCTGTACATAAGTATCACAGGCTCCTCCCCATGTACATAAGTATCACAGGCTCCTCCCCATGTACATAAGTATCACAGGCTCCCCCCCCCATGTACATAAGTATCACAGGCTCCTCCCCCCCCCCCCATGTACATAAGTATCACAGGCTCCCCCCATGTACATAAGTATCGCAGGCTCCTCCCCCATGTACATAAGTATCGCAGGCTCCTCCCCCCCCCCCCATGTACATAAGTATTCACAGGCTCCTCCCATGTACAGCCTTTTTCATGACACTCAGTATTGAGCTCAGGCTCCTCCTATTTCCACTGATGATCCTTGAGATGTTTCTACAACTTGATTGGACTCCACCTGTGGTAAATTCAGTTGATTGGACATGATTTGGAAAGGCCACACCTGTCTATAGAAGGTCCCACAGGTAACAGTGCATGTCAGAGCACAAACCAAGCCATGAAGACCAAGGAATTGTCTGTAGACCTCGGAGACAGGATTGTATGGAGGCACAGATCCGGGGAAGGGTACAGACATTTTTTTTTTTTTGCAGCATTGAAGGTCCCAATGAGCACAGTGACCTCCATCATCTATAAATGGAAGAAGTTTGGGACCACCAGGACTCTTCCTAGAGCGGGCCGCCCGGCCAAACTGAGCGATCGGGGGAGGAGGGCCTTAGTCAGGGAGGTGCCCAAGAACCCGATGGTCACTCTGACAGAGCTCCAGCATTTCTCTGCGGAGAGAGGAGAACCTTCCAGAAGAACAACCATCTCTGCAGCACTCCACCAATCAGGCCTGTATGGAGGAGGGGCCAGACGGAAGCCACTCCTCAGTAAAAGTCACATGACAGCCCACCTGGAGTTTGCCAAAAGGTACCTGAAGGACTCTCAGACCATGAGAAACAAAATTCTTTGGTCTGATTGAACTCTTTGGCCTGAATGGCAAGCATCATGTCTGGAGGAACCCAGGCCCAGGCACCGCTCATCACCTGGCCAATACCATCCCTACAGTGAAGCATGGTGGTGGCAGCTTCATGCTGTGGGGATGTTTTTCAGCGGCAGAAACTGGGAGACTAGTCAGGATCGAGGGAAAGGTGAATGCAGCAATGTACAGAGACATCCTTGATGAAAACCTTCTCCAGAGTGCTTTGGACCTCAGACTGGGGTGAAGGTTCATCTTCCAACAGGACAAAGACCCTAAGCACACAGCCATGATAACAAAGGAGTGGCTATGGGACAACTCTGTGAATGTCCTTGAGTGGCCCAGCCAAAGGCCAGATTTGAACCCGATTGGACATCTCTGGAGAGATCTGAAAATGGCTGTGCACCGACTCTCCCCATTCAACCTGATGGAGCTTGAGAGGTCCTGAAAAGAAGAAGAATGGGAGAAACTGCCCAAAAATAGGTGTGCCAAGCTTGTAGCATCATACCCAACAAGACTTGAGGCTGTAATTGGTGTCAAAGGAGCTTCAACAAAGTACAGTTATACCTCAAATACTCCGTTCCCCGAGTATCTACGAGCATCTTGTGCGCCCCCGCACTTCTGGCCACATGCGGTACTGCATACACCAGCAGTGGCACTGGAACGCATTATCTGAGTTTCCATTGATTCCTATGGGGAAAATCGCTTTGATATACGAGTGCTTTGGATTACAAGCATGCTTCTGGAACGAATTCTGCTCGTAATCCAAGGTACTCAAAGGCTGCGATACTATTGTACATGGGATTTTTTATTTATTTTTTTATAAATTTGCAATGATTTCAAACAAACTTCTTACATGTTGTCATTATGGGGTGTTGTTTGTAGAATTTTTTTTTTTTAGCAAAATAATTTAATCCATTCTGGAATAAGGCTGTAACGTGAAGCGCTGTGAATCCTTCTGCTGGATGCGCTGTACATAGAGTGTAAACACAAATCTTTGCACGGGACCTGCCAATCGGAGTTCGGTTATTTTCCTTGTGTGGGAAGCTGAAAGTAATACGCTGTGTCTTTGACATTATTATGTAATATTCCTCTAAATTTGTGTTTTTATTGCAGAATGAAGTTGATCGAATAAAAGCCAGCCTTCACATCAAAGGTGGGTGCTTCATACTGCTAACTCCACCCAAAACTGACCTTCAGCTTGACTATCGCAAACATTACAGAACAAAATGATTGTATCATCCCCTTTTTAAAATGTTAGATTCAGCCTAACTGGGCTTGATTTATAAAGTTAACACACCGGCATGGAGATCCTTATTTATAGCTACAGTTATGTGGACTTAAAGGGATGTGGTTTTAAAAAAAAAAGGCATTCCAGTATGTGCTCTTAACCCAAAAAAGTCCCTTCTGTTGCTCTCGGCCTCCTTTCAAATTTTATTGTGGGAGGGGCAGAGACACAAACTACTGCGGGGAAATCTCACTATTGTGGGAGGGGCAGAGACACAAACTACTTCAGGAAATCTTCCTATTGTGGGAGGGGCAGAGACCGCAAACTACTTCAGGGAATCTCACCATTTTGGGAGGGGCAGAGACACAAACTACTGCAGGAAATCTTCCCATTGTGGGAGGGGCAGAGACACAAACTACTTCAGGAAATCTCCCCATTGTGGGAGGGGCAGAGACACAAACTACTGCTGGGAAATCTCACCATTGTGGGAGGGGCAGAGACACAAACTACTGCGGGGAAATCTCCCCATTGTGGGAGGGGCAGAGACACAAACTACTGCTGGGAAATCTCCCCATTGTGGGAGGGGCAGAGGCACAAACTACTGCAGGAAATCTCACCATTGTGGGAGGGGCAGAGACACAAACTACTGCAGGAAATCTTCCCATTGTGGGAGGGGCAGAGACACAAACTACTGCAGGATATCTTCCCATTGTGGGAGGGGCAGAGACACAAACTACTGCAGGAAATCTTCCCATTGTGGGAGGGGCAGCGACACAAACTACTGCGGGGGAATCTCACCATTGTGGGAGGGGCAGAGACACAAACTACTGCGGGGGAATCTCACCATTGTGGGAGGGGCAGAGACACAAACTACTGCGGGGGAATCTCACCATTGTGGGAGGGGCAGAGACACAAACTACTGCAGGGAAATCTCACCATTGTGGGAGGGGCAGAGACACAAACTACTGCGGGGAAATCTCCCCATTGTGGGAGGGGCAGAGACACAAACTACTGCTGGGAAATCTCCCCATTGTGGGAGGGGCAGAGACACAAACTACTGCAGGATACCTTCCCATTGTGGGAGGGGCAGAGACACAAACTACTGCAGGATACCTTCCCATTGTGGGAGGGGCAGAGACACAAACTACTGCAGGAAATCTTCCCATTGTGGGAGGGGCAGAGACACAAACTACTGCAGGATATCTTCCCATTGTGGGAGGGGCAGAGACTGCAAACTACTGCAGGGAAATCTCCCATTGTGGGAGGGGCAGAGACACAAACTACTGCAGGGGAATCTCCCCATTGTGGGAGGGGCGGAGACACAAACTACTGCAGGGAAATCTCCCCATTGTGGGAGGGGCAGAGACACAAACTACTGCAGGGAAATCTCCCATTGTGGGAGGGGCAGAGACCGCAAACTACTGCAGGATATCTTCCCATTGTGGGAGGGGCAGAGACTGCAAACTACTGCAGGGAAATCTCCCCATTGTGGGAGGGGCAGAGACACAAACTACTGCAGGGAAATCTCCCCATTGTGGGAGGGGCAGAGACCGCAAACTACAGTCCTTTTTTTTTTTTTTTTATTTGTTTTAACATAATTGAATTGCCCATCAGAGAGGGAGAAGCGGGAATGTCAGGACTTGGTGGACTCCCTGCGGCAGGTTCTGGATGAGAGGAATGGCACTGTAGAATGCCTGGAGAGGAAGATTGGAGACTATGAGATGCTTTGCACGTCACTGAAGGTACGGAGGACATTGCAGAGCGTGCGGCCTTATTTATCACTTTCTATATTACGTTCTCATTTCTTTGTTCTTTTCTGTCTTAGAAACAAATGAAATTCTTCGATGTGCAGCAAGCAGAGGCCAAAGCTGCCAAGGAGGATGCCCGCAAACTGCGCAATAAGCTGCGCTCTTTAGAAAGGTTAGGTGAAGTAATTTGACGATATTGGTGGAGTGTCGGGGGATGGAGAAGGATATGGGTGGAGTGTCTGGGGGTGGACGATGTGGGTTGGGGCGTCTGGGGGTGGACGATGTGGGTTGGGGCGTCTGGGGGTGGACGATGTGGGTTGGGGCGTCTGGGGTGGATGATGTGGGGGGGGAGGGACGATGTGGGCTGGGGCATGTGGGGGGGGACGATGTGGGTTGGGGCGTCTGAGGGTGGACGAAGTGGGGGGGAGGGACGATGTGGGTTGGGGCGTCTGGGGGGGGGGGGGACGATGTGGGTTGGGGCGTCTGGGGGGGGGGGGGACGATGTGGGTTGGGGCGTCTGGGGGGGGGGCGATGTGGGTTGGGGCGTCTGGGGGGGGGGGGGGGACGATGTGGGTTGGGGCGTCTGGGGGGGGGGGCGATGTGGGTTGGGGCGTCTGGGGGGGGGGGGGGACGATGTGGGTTGGGGCGTCTGGGGGGGGGGGGACGATGTGGGTTGGGGCGTCTGGGGGGGGGGGGGGACGATGTGGGTTGGGGCGTCTGGGGGGGGGGGGGGGACGATGTGGGTTGGGGCGTCTGGGGGGGGGGCGATGTGGGTTGGGGCGTCTGGGGGGGGGGGGGGGACGATGTGGGTTGGGGCGTCTGGGGGGGGGGGGGGGCGATGTGGGTTGGGGCGTCTGGGGGGGGGGGGGGGGGACGATGTGGGTTGGGGCGTCTGGGGGGGGGGACGATGTGGGTTGGGGCGTCTGGGGGGGGGGGGGACGATGTGGGTTGGGGCGTCTGGGGGGGGGGGACGATGTGGGTTGGGGCGTCTGGGGGGGGGGGGGGGCGATGTGGGTTGGGGCGTCTGGGGGGGGGGGGGACGATGTGGGTTGGGGCGTCTGGGGGGGGGGGGGGGCGATGTGGGTTGGGGCGTCTGGGGGGGGGGGGGGGCGATGTGGGTTGGGGCGTCTGGGGGGGGGGGGACGATGTGGGTTGGGGCGTCTGGGGGGGGGGGACGATGTGGGTTGGGGCGTCTGGGGGGGGGGGGACGATGTGGGTTGGGGCGTCTGGGGGGGGGGGGGACGATGTGGGTTGGGGCGTCTGGGGGGGGGGGGGACGATGTGGGTTGGGGCGTCTGGGGGGGGGGGACGATGTGGGTTGGGGCGTCTGGGGGGGGGGACGATGTGGGTTGGGGCGTCTGGGGGGGGGGGGGACGATGTGGGTTGGGGCGTCTGGGGGGGGGGGGACGATGTGGGTTGGGGCGTCTGGGGGGGGGGGGACGATGTGGGTTGGGGCGTCTGGGGGGGGGGGGACGATGTGGGTTGGGGCGTCTGGGGGGGGGGGGGACGATGTGGGTTGGGGCGTCTGGGGGGGGGGGGACGATGTGGGTTGGGGCGTCTGGGGGGGGGGGGGGACGATGTGGGTTGGGGCGTCTGGGGGGGGGGGACGATGTGGGTTGGGGCGTCTGGGGGGGGGGGACGATGTGGGTTGGGGCGTCTGGGGGGGGGACGATGTGGGTTGGGGGGGGGGACGATGTGGGTTGGGGCGTCTGGGGGGGGGGGACGATGTGGGTTGGGGCGTCTGGGGGGGGGCGATGTGGGTTGGGGCGTTTGGGGGGGGGAGGGACGATGTGGGTTGGGGCGTTTGGGGGGGGGAGGGACGATGTGGGTGGAGCGTCTTATAGGTTATCGGAGCTGTAACTTTTTTTTCCTTCCTGTTTTTCAGTATTGAGCTTCTGCTACAATCCCGGCGGCACGAGGTGGAGGAAATGGTCCGGGATATGGGGTCCGGACAGTCTGCGGTGGAGCAGTTGGCCATATACTGCGTGTCGCTGAAGAAGTAAGCTGCACCTATTACTATATGGAGAGGGATTCCGCTGTCCTTTATTGTGATGGCAGCAAGTCCGATAATGGCACGCCTCATTTCCTGGCTGGAGGACATCCATTGTCATCTATTGCTTTCTTCTCTCAAGCCTGACTGTCCCTGGCCCCGCCCCGGCCCCTTTCATTCATTTAGATTACCGTTCCTTCAGTCATGGGGGCTCGGCGTCCCATGTGGGTGTGACCTAGGGCGGTCTGCATGCCCATACCGGTCTCCAGGGGAGGAAGATGGGGGGGGGGGGGGTGCAGTTTTAGCAGACCTTTAAAAATGTACTGCATTGTCCGCCTTAACCCTTCATTGGCATTTATAATCGCTTTCCTCAATCACAATAGCCAGCAAGCTGCTCTTAGGCATTGGGGGGTCATTCACAAGAGATGCGATTTACCGCTCATTGCTGTCATGCAGTTTTCAATGTCTGTTGACTAGAAAAGCAGAAAACGCTGCAGGCCGACAATGAGGGCGCCATGCAGAATGTTTGCAGTTCAAACCCCACAAAGCGGCATGGAGGAGTCCCCCGGGGCTGCAACTTGCTTGGAGTTGTATAAATAAATAGTAAAGTTGTGTAATTCCAAATGTTTCACTGTCTGAGATTCTTTGTGTAATGTGATTTGTTCGTATTCCTTCTCCACCGCCGGAGCCGGTCCTATCAATGTAATGGGGTGAGCGGGATGTAGCATTTGGCGGGGGAGGCCTCCACTTTATAAACAGTTTATATTCCCTTCTGCTGGCTGACCCCGGATAAAACGCTCGTGTCTGGCACTTGTAGGGTCACTGGGGGTCACCAGAGACTCGTTTTAGGTAAATAATTTATATTGGAGCACTCTGCTGAGCGGAAACCAGGTGCGCGGGACGCAGAGCAGATAAGGAGATAATGAGGATTTCCGCCATTAACCTTTTGCTTCCCCTCCTCCTCCTCCTCCTCCTCCTCCTCCTCCTCCCAGGGAGTATGAAAACCTGAAAGAAGCTCGCAAATTATCGACCGATATGACGGAGAAGCTGAAGAAGGAATTGTTTGCCGCAAACCACAAGGTTCCTCTACTAAATGATTATTCTTTTTAGCAGTGATGCCCCTTCTCTGTTATGCCCCGTACACACGGTCAGAAATTCCGAAGGAAAATGTCCGATCGGACCATGTTGTCGGAAAATCCGCCCGTGTGTGGGCTCCATCGGGCTTTTTCCGTCGGAAAAAATTTGGGATCCTGCTCTCAAATTTTCTGACAACAAAATCCGATCGGACTTTTTCCGATCGTGTGTAGCGAATTCCGACGGACAAAGTGCCACACATGCTCAGATCAAATTACGAGACCAAAGCTATTGGCTACGAGCCTCTACGTAGTTCCGTCGTACGCAACGAACGTCACCACGTTCAGAATGATCGGATTTTCCAACAACTTTGTCCGACCGTGTGTATGCAACACCAGTGTCGGACAAAATCTGACGGATTTTGTGGTCGGAATTTCTGACCGTGTGTACGGGGGCTTAGACTGATCCCGTTAATGTTCTGTACACGAGCGATTCTCAACCCTGGTGATACCGAGGCCCAGCAAATTCTTCCAGAACCTTCCATGTGGAATTTGTGTTAACATAAAAAATAAATACAAAAATAATTATATGATAGATATAGATAGTGATAGAGAGAGAGAGAGATTATATATAGATAGGTGTGTGTGTATGTGTATATATTATATATATATATATATATTACACATTACACATTACACATTACACATACACATACACATA
>CM053032.1:4370266-4404309 GCA_028564925.1 Lithobates sylvaticus | reverse complement strand
TGGTACCTTTTGTACAAAAGTCCGATGGTTTCTGTACACGCGATCGGACTTTGCTCCATCGGACTTTTTTGTTTGCCGGAAAGTTTGCTCTGGCCCCCCCCCCCCCCACTGCTGAATTGATGGGGCCCTGTAAAGCCTCTGTATTTGGCGATGTCATGACATGCTTGATTTAAAGAGACCCTGTCACTTTGTCTATTTGGGGCAAAGAAAGTCACTTGAAAGCCCCCCCCCCCCCCCCACCCCCACCGCTCTCACCATTGCAGGACTCCCCCACTACTTCAATGGATCCCTTTAGAAAATGTTTAGTCTTTACAAGTATGGGAGGCCATGTGACCTCCTCCCATGATGCAGTGGGTCAGGAAGGTGTAAGCTCCGACACTCTCCACCAAGGAGGATGCAAAGTCTACCTCTCGTCTCTGGTGCAGGCGCTGTTTCGACAGTGGATTTTTTAAGAGAGCCTGTCACTTTCAGCCAAGTAACTGCATACCAGGGGGACGGACTGACCATTCGGCCACTCGGGCACTTCCCGAGGGCCCCCCGGGCCACTAGGGGGCCCCATCAGGGTTGCCAGCCTCAGTAAATCCAGGGACAGTATGTAAAAATCTTTTTTTTTTTTTTTTTTTACATCTGTTTCTGAAATGTCCCTTACCAACATCCTTTTGGTCTAAAAATCCCGAGATTATAGCTGCCCCACCCCTCCAGTACCTTCTCAGCCAATAGAAACCTGTCTGTGTATACTGTGTGTACATGTATGTGTATACTGTGTGATTGTATACTGTGTGGCCCCATACTCTTGGATTGCCTGGGGGGCCCCATGATCTCAGATTGCCTGGGGGGCCCCATGATCTCAGATTGCCTGGGGGGCCCCATGATCTCAGATTGCCTGGGGGCCCCATGATCTCAGATTGCCTGGGGGCCCCATGATCTCAGATTGCCTGGGGGGCCCCATGATCTCAGATTGCCTGGGGGGCCCCATGATCTCAGAGATTGCCTGGGGGGCCCCATGATCTCAGATTGCCTGGGGGGCCCCATGATCTCAGATTGCCTGGGGGGCCCCATGATCTCAGATTGCCTGGGGGGCCCCATGATCTCAGATTGCCTGGGGGGCCCATGATCTCAGATTGCCTGGGGGGCCCCATGATCTCAGATTGCTGGGGGGCCCCATGATCTCAGATTGCCTGGGGGGCCCCATGATCTCAGATTGCCTGGGGGGCCCATGATCTCAGATTGCCTGGGGGGCCCATGATCTCAGATTGCCTGGGGGGCCCCATGATCTCAGATTGCCTGGGGGGCCCCATGATCTCAGATTGCCTGGGGGCCCCATGATCTCAGATTGCCTGGGGGGCCCCATGGATTGCCTGGGGGGCCCCATGATCTCAGATTGCCTGGGGGGCCCCTGATCTCAGATTGCCTGGGGGCCCCATGATCTCAGATTGCCTGGGGCCCATGATCTCAGATTGCCTGGGGGCCCCATGATCTCAGATTGCCCGGGGGGCCCCATGAATCTCAGATTGCCCGGGGGCCCCCATGATCTCAGATTGCCCGGGGGCCCCATGATCTCAGATCGCCCGGGGGCCCCATGATCTCAGATCGCCCGGGGGCCCCATAATCTCAGATCGCCCGGGGGCCCCATAATCTCAGATCGCCCGGGGGGCCCCTCATAATCTCAGATCGCCCGGGGGCCCCATAATCTCAGATCGCCCGGGGGCCCCATAATCTCAGATCGCCCGGGGCCCCATGATCTCAGATCGACCGGGGGCCCCATGATCTCAGATCGCCCGGGGGCCCCATGATCTCAGATTCGCCCGGGGGCCCCATGATCTCAGATTGCCCGGGGGCCCAATAATCTCAGATTGCCCGGGGGCCCCATGAGTTGTCAGTCCGCCCCTGCTGCATACTTTCAGAAGAATTATATAACTATTATAAACTATAGCATGGTGACTACATCAACAGGTCTATAACATTTTTTCGATGTCTGTAATTTTGATGGCCATATAGAAAATAAATAAAAAGAAGCAACAAGCTTCAAACGCCAATTGGGGGATGCCAATACAAAAAAAATGAGGCTGCAGTTCCCAGATTCTGACACATGGTGGCAGCAGCGGTACACAGATCTCCCACTATAGGTCTATGAGCGTATTTTTATCATAGGTGTATTTTAAATGATATATTTTTTCATTATGAGACAGAATATCAACCAAAAATCCAGAAAAAAAAAATAAGTATTTGATCCCCAAGCAAAACATGACTTAGTACTTGGTGGAGAAACCCTTGTTGGCAAACACAGAGGTCAGACGTTTCTTGTAGTTGGTGACCCGGTTTGCACACATCTCAGGAGGGATTTTGGTCCACTCTTCTTTACAGATCTTCTCTAAATCCTTAAGGTTTCTTGGCTGTCACTTGGCAACTCGAAGTTTCAGCTCCCTCCATAAATTTTCTATAGGATTAAGGTCTGGAGACTGGCTAGGCCACTCCATGACCTTAATGTGCTTTTTCTTGAGCCACTCCTTTGTTGCCTTGGCGGTATGTTTTGGGTCATTGTCATGCTGGAAGACCCATCCACGACCCATCTTCAGTGTTCTGGCTGAGGGAAGAAGGTTCTCATCCAAGATTTTACAATACATGGCCCCGTCCATTGGCCCTCAATGTGGCAAAGTTGGCCTGTACCTTTAGCAGAGAAACAGCCCCAAAGCATAATGTTTCCACCTCCGTGCTTGACTGTAGGGATGGTGTTCTTAGGGTCATAGTCAGCATTTTTCTTCCTCCAAACACGGCGAGTCGAGTTAATGCCAAAGAGCTCAATTTTGGTCTCATCTGACCACAGCACTTTCTCCCAATCCTTCTCTGAATCATTTAGATGTTCATTGGCAAACTTCAGACGGTCCTGTACATGTGTCTTCTTGAGGAGGAGAACCTTGCGGGCGCTGCAGGATTTCAAACTATGGCGGCGTATTGTGTTACCAATGGTTTGTTTGGTGACTGTGGTCCCAACTGCCTTGAGATCATTCACAAGCTCCTCCCATGTAGTTCTGGGCTGATCCCTCACTTTTCTCATGATCATCCTCACCCCATGAGGCAAAATCTTGCATGGAGCTCCAGACCGAGGGCGATTGATGGTTATTTTGTATTTCTTCCATTTGCGAATAATCGCTCCAACAGTTGTCTCCTTCTCACCAAGCTTCTTGCTGATGGTCTTGTAGCCCATTCCAGCCTTGTGCAGGTCTACAATCTTGTCCCTGACGTCCTCTGACAGCTCTTTGGTCTTGCCCATGATGGTGAGGTTTGAATGGAAGAAAGAGATTCTGTGGACAGGTGTCTTTTATACACATAACGAGTTGTCGTTAGGAGCACCTTCTTAAATTGACAGGACTAATCTGTGTACCACATGAGCACCTACTGTAGCCAGTCTGTGGGAGCCAGAATTATTGTTGGTTGGTAGGGGATCAAATACTTATTTTACTCACTGAACTGCAACTCAATTTATAACATTTGTATCATGTGTTTTTTCTGGATTTTTGGTTGATATTCCGTCTCTATCATTTAAAATACACCTATGATAAAAATTATAGACCCTTCATTTCTTTGTAAGTGGGCAAACTTACAAATCTGCAGGGGATCAAATAATTATTTTTTCCCACTGTGTATATATACACAGTATTGGTGATCAGTGGCAGATGTAGACTGTACAAAGAACCTCCCACCTTCCCAGTATTGGTGGTCAGTGGCAAATGTAGACTGTACAAAGAACCTCCCACCTTCCCAGTATTGGTGGTCAATGGAACATTGGAGGTTGGTGGCAGACAATACCAAGAGCCCCCCCCCCCCCGCCTCTCTAGTATTGGTGGTCTGTGGCAATCTTAGATTGTACTAAGAACCCCCCACCTTCCCAGTACTGGTGGACAGTGGTGGGGTTAGACTGACACCTTCCCAGTATTGGTGGTCAATGGCAGATGCAGACTATACAAAGAACCCCCCACCTTCCCAGTATTGGTGGTCAATGGCAGACGCACACTATACAAAGAACCCCCCCCCCCCACCTTCCCAGTATTGGTGGTCAATGGCAGATGTAGACTGTACAAAGAACCCCCACCTTCCCAGTATTGGTGGTCAATGGAAGATGTAGACTGTACAAAGAACCCCCCACCTTCCTAGTATTGGTGGTCAGTGGCAGATGTAGACTGTACAAAGAACCCCCCACCTTCCCAGTCTTGGTGGTCAATAGAAGATGTAGACTGTACAAAGAACCCCCCCCCTTGCCCTGAACATTGGAGGTTGGTGGCAGACAATACTAAGACCCCCCCCCCCCCCCCCCCGCCTCTCTAGTATTGGTGGTCTGTGGCAAGTTTAGATTGTACTAAGAACCTCCCACCTTCCCAGTATTGGTGGTCAATGGCAGACGCACACTATACAAAGAACCCCCCCCCCCCCCCCTTCCCAGTATTGGTGGTCAATGGCAGATACAGACTATACAAAGAACCCCCCACCTTCCCAGTATTGGTGGTCAATGGAAGATGTAGACTGTACAAAGAACCTCCCACCTTCCTAGTATTGGTGGTCAGTGGCAGATGTAGACTGTACAAAGAACCCTCCACCTTCCCAGTAATGGTGGTCAGTGGTAGGCTTAGACTGACCCCTTGCCCTGAACATTGGAGGTTGGTGGCAGACAATACTAAGACCCCCCCCCCGCCTCTCTAGTATTGGTGGTCTGTGGCAAGTTTAGATTGTACTAAGAACCCCCCACCTTCCCAGTACTGGTGGACAGTGGTGGGATTAGACTGACACTTTCCCAGTATGAACATTTGAATCGTAATAAGACTCCCCCAACACCAACTCTGGTGGTCAGAGGCAGACAGACTATAATAACACTCTCTCCCTTCAGCATTTACAGTATATATATATATATATATATATATATATATATATATTATATATATATATATATATATATATAGAGAGAGAGAGAGAGAGAGAGAGAGAGAGAGAGAGAGAGAGAGAGAGAGAGAGAGAGAGAGAGAGAGAGAAAGAGATATAGATATATATAATAAATAATATATCATATATATAAATAAAATATGTAAAAAAAAATAAAATTACGTAATTATAAAATAAATGGCGGCGATGGTCTAGATTTACACCTCAATATAAATAATTAGTAATATGATAATTTTTTCTTGCTCTGTAAATACTCAGTTTTGTGGTTATTCGAAATTTGTACCCCTGCCTGTCTATACCATATCAAACAAAATGCTCAGCCTAACCCGCTGTAACCAAACACAGATCGCAGCGCGCCTTCTGCTGAATGAGCCGATACCACAAATAAGCGTATGTGATCCGCGGCGAGTGTCGGGTTACAGAGGAGCGTAGTAGAAATCAATACATTTTCATGCGATGGCGGCGTTCAGGAGTTAATCTGAACATACGGACGGTGAGCTGTGATGTCATGGTATCCCGCCTGGAGAAAATGTAACCTAATCCGGGTCCAGCTGTTCCACGCATCCCACCTGTTCTGCGGAGGGAACTCCGGTACACGGCGTTCACCAACAAACCAGAAACCTGCGCAGACAAGGTGACGCGCTCATCGCCGACCACGTCTCTGCCCTAAAGGGGCCCCCCCCCCCCCCCCCCGGGGGTGCCAGGAGAGGAAGACCAAGTACTGATTTATAGTAATCAGCAATGAATTAGACATTCAATTTAAATTAGACATCTGGCTTGTCTATCCATTCATTATTCAGTGTGATATTGATCCCTACATGTACAATGCGGCAACACAAGGTGTATTCATCAGGTTTGTGAGGTCACAGAGATTGCTCCGTTATAAGCCAAGAGTCTTTTTTTTTTTTTTTATATAGGAGTCCTTTCCAATATTCACACTTTGCACCTGATAGGAAGGTCCACAAAACGGCGCGCTTTCTGAACGCGCACAAAAAACGCGTTGTCCTTTAGCAGACGCGAGGCTGTGCCGCTAAAATGTTATTGCCATTCCAACACAACTGAAAACACGCCAAACCACAGGGTGCCACTGCCCTATGCGGGTCAGTGCAATGCGTTTTTAGGAGAGCTGGCATCTCGGTCCAGGAAGTAGATGGTGACCCCGGATGATGCCATCGTTCTGGAGAAAAAAAAAGCAGATGAAGGCATTGTCGGGGGGGGGGGGGGGGGTTGGTGGGTGACGAGTCCTGTGATCTCTGTGAGAGGGAATACAGTGGGGGAAAAAATACTTATTCGACCCCTACAGATTTTGTAAGTTTGCCCACTTACAAAGAAATGAAGGGTCTATAATTTTTTTTATCATAGGTGTATTTTAAATGATAGAGACAGAATATCAACCAAAAATGCAAAAAAACATGATACAAATGTTATAAATTGAGTTGCAGTTCAGTGAGTAAAATAAGCATTTGATCCCCCAAGCAAAACATGATTTAGTACTTGGTGGAGAAACCCTAGTTGGCAGCACAGAGGTCAGACGTTTCTTGTAGTTGGTGATCAGGTTTGCACACATCTCAGGAGGGATTTTGGTCCACTCTTCTTTACAGATCTTCTCTAAATCCTTAAGGTTTCTTGACAACTCGAAGTTTCAGCTCCCTCCATAAATTTTCTATAGGATTAAGGTCTGGAGACTGGCTAGACCACTCCATGACCTTAATGTGCTTCTTCTTGAACCACTCATTTGCTGCCTTGGTAGTATGTTTAGGGTCATTGGCATGCTGGAAGACCCATCCACGACCCATCTTCAGTGTTCTGGCTGAGGGAAGAAGGTTCTTAGCCAAAATTTTCCAATACATGGCCCCGTCCATTGGCCCCTCAATGCGGCAAAGTCGGCCTGTACCTTTAGCAGAGAAACAGCCCCAAAGCTTCATGTTTCCACCTCCGTGTGACTGTAGGGATGGTGTTCTTAGGGTCATAGTCAGCATTTTTTTCCTCCAAACACGGCGAGTCGAGTTAATGCCAAAGAGCTCAATTTTGGTCTTATCTGACCACAGAACTTTCTCCTAATCCTTCTCTGAATCATTTAGATGTGCATTGGTAATCTTCAGACGGTCCTGTACATGTGTCTTCTTGCAGGGGACGACCTTGTGGGCGCTGCAGGATTCCAAACCATGGCGGCGTATTGTGTTACCAATGGTTTGTTTGGTGACTGTGGTCCCAACTGCCGTGAGATCATTCACAAGCTCCTCCCGTGAAGTTCTGGGCTGATCTGGGCTGATCCCTCACTTCTCTTATGATCTTCCATTCCTTAACCCATGAGGCAAACTCCTCCATGGAGCTCCAGAACGATGGCGATTGATGGTTATTTTGAATTTCTTCCATTTGCGAATAATCGCTCCAACAGTTGTCTCCTTCTCACCAAGCTTCTTGCTGATGGTCTCGTAGCCCATTCCAGCCTTGTGCAGGTCTACAATCTTCTCCCTGAGGTCCTCTTACAGCTCTTTGGTCTTGCCCATGAGGGTGAGGATTGAATGGAAGAGATTCTGTGGACAGGTGTCTTTTATACACATAATGAGTTGTAGTTAGGAGAACCTTCTTACATTGACAGGACTAATCTGTGTACCACATGAGCCCCTACTGTAGCCAGTCTGAGGGGGGGCAGAATTATTGTTGGTTGGTAGGTGATCAAATACTGTATTTATCGGCGTATAACACGCACCTTTTCCACCTTAAAATCGGGGGGAAGTCGTAGGTGCGTGTTATACGCCGATCCCCCCAAAAAAAGTGACAAAAAAATAGAGCGGCGCCGAAAAAGACCGAGCCGACACTTCGGCTCCGCTCGCAGTCCCGCCTCCCTGCGCTCGCTCCCGAAACAGCAGGGAGGCGGGACGGCGAGCGGAGCCGAAGAGTCGGCTCGGTCTTTTTCGGCGGCGGGAAATTTAAACGTGGGCAAGGCTGCAAAGGACGCTGGGCAAGCTGCAAAGGACGCTGGGCAAGGCTGCAAAGGACGCTGGGCAAGGCTGCAAATGACGCTGGGCAAGGCTGCAAATGACGCTGGGCAAGGCTGCAAAGGACGCTGGGCAAGGCTGCAAAGGACGCTGGGCAAGGCTGCAAATGAAGCTGGTCAAGGCTGCAAATGATGCTGGGCAAGGGTGGGGCAAGGCTGCAAATGACGCTGGGCAAGGCTGCAAATGACGCTGGGCAAGGCTGCAAATGACGCTGGGCAAGGCTGCAAATGAAGCTGGGCAAGGCTGCCAATGACGCTGGGCAAGGCTGCAAATGACGCTGGGCAAGGCTGCAAATGACGCTGGGCAAGGGTGGGGCAAGCTGCAAATGAAGCTGGGCAAGGCTGCAAACGAAGCTGGGCAAGGCTGCAAACGAAGCTGGGCAAGGCTGCAAACGACGCTGGGCAAGCTGCAAACGACGCTGGGCAAGGCTGCAAACGACGCTGGGCAAGGCTGCAAATGTACGTTTTTTTTTTTTTTTTTTTTCCCCCCTAAACTTCCCTCCTAAAACTTTTTTTCCTTAAAATGCCCTCCTAAATTTGGGGTGCGCGTTATACGCCGGTGCGTGTTATACGCCGATAAATACGGTACTTATTTTACTCAATGAACTGTAACTTCATTTATAACATTTGTATCGAGTGTTTTCTGGATTTTTGGTTGATATTCTGTCTCTATCATATAAAATACACCTATGATAAAAACGATAGATCCTTCATTTCTTTGTAAGTGGTCAAACCTACACAATCTGCAGGGGATTGAATAGTTATTTTCCCCCCCCACTGTAAATACCTGGAAGTGTTACACTGACACATTAGTATCAATACACTTAACATGGAAACACTGTATATCAGATGTTAGTATTCAGCTGATGATAAAAACTCCCCGATATATGGATGCAGAATTGCTCGTATACTAATTATTTATGTTTTATCATTTTTTTTTCCTTTTTGTCTTCTAACATTTGGTCACTTGCCCCATGTATGGGCGATCTTTACATCCCAATCCTTTGGAAGTTGAGTGTTCTGAGTAGACGGCAGAAGACATCCTTCAGTTGAACCAATTTACCGGTCAGCTGGATAGACGCCGTTCTCTGTATCCTGTTAACAGCACCGCGGCCCCCCCTGAGTGACACTCCAAAGAGAATGTACAATCAGGCCAGACGCGGCTTCATGAGGAACGTATAGAAAGTCTTCAAGGAAAGGAATGCTAATTTCTATCAGCGACGAGACGATATCCACATTTCGTTTTACGCCGAGCCGCGAACTGACGGCTGTGGGATTAAACGTGATTTTTGATGACAAATTCTCTTTAATGCTCATCTTTTATCTGGGGGAAATTACGGTGTTTAAAGGAAGAAATGAAGGAACGATTTAACGAGATGAGAACTTGTACACGTCTATGAGAAGGGAGGTAATTGAAGGAGAAGAAAATCTGACGGGTCCCGTGCGTGATCAGTGGATATGAACCAATCAGATTTTCCTATCCTGCGCTAAGAACATGTAAGGACAATAGATTATGCTAGAGGAGAGACTGCGATGTGACAAGAGAGAGAGACCGCCATGTGACAGGAGAGAGAGAGACCGCCATGTGACAGGAGAGAGAGAGAGAGACCGCCATGTGACAGGAGAGAGAGAGAGAGAGAGAGACTGCCATGTGACAGGAGAGAGAGAGAGACCGCCATGTGATAGGAGAGAGAGAGAGAGACCGCCATGTGACAGGAGAGAGAGAGAGAGACCGCCATGTGACGAGAGAGAGAGAGACAGGGAGAGAGAGAGAGACCGCCATGTGATAGGAGAGAGAGAGAGACCGCCATGTGACAGGAGAGAGAGAGAGAGACCGCCATGTGACAGGAGAGAGAGAGACCGCCATGTGACAGGAGAGAGAGAGACCGCCATGTGACAGGAGAGAGAGAGACCGCCATGTGACAGGAGAGAGAGAGACCGCCATGTGACAGGAGAGAGAGAGACAGAGAGAGAGACTGCCATGTGACAGGAGAGAGAGAGAGAGAGACTGCCATGTGACAGGAGAGAGAGAGACCGCCATGTGACAGGAGAGAGAGAGACAAGAGAGAGAGAGACTGCCATGTGACAGGAGAGAGAGACCGCCATGTGACAGGAGAGAGAGAGACCGCCATGTGACAGGAGAGAGAGAGACCGCCATGTGACAGGAGAGAGAGAGACCGCCATGTGACAGGAGAGAGAGAGACCGCCATGTGACAGAGAGAGAGAGAGACTGCCATGTGACAGGAGAGAGAGACCGCCATGTGACAGGAGAGAGAGAGAGACTGCCATGTGACAGGAGAGAGAGACTGCCATGTGACAGAGAGAGAGAGACTGCCATGTGACAAGAGAGAGAGACTGCCATGTGACAGGAGAGAGAGACTGCCATGTGACAGGAGAGAGAGAGACTGCCATGTGACAGAGAGAGAGAGACTGCCATGTGACAGGAGAGAGAGACTGCCATGTGACAGGAGAGAGAGAGACCGCCATGTGACACGAGAGAGAGAGAGACCGCCATGTGACAGGAGAGAGAGAGACCGCCATGTGACAGGAGAGAGAGACCGCCATGTGACAGGAGAGAGAGAGACCGCCATGTGACAGGAGAGAGAGAGACCGCCATGTGACAGGAGAGAGAGAGACCGCCTTGTGACAGGAGAGAGAGAGACCGCCATGTGACAGGAGAGAGAGAGACCGCCATGTGACAGGAGAGAGAGAGACCGCCATGTGACAGGAGAGAGAGAGACCGCCATGTGACAGGAGAGAGAGAGACCGCCATGTGACAGGAGAGAGAGAGACCGCCATGTGACAGGAGAGAGAGAGAGAGACCGCCATGTGACAGGAGAGAGAGAGAGAGAGAGACTGCCATGTGACAGGAGAGAGAGAGACTGCCATGTGACAAGAGAGAGAGACTGCCCTGTGACAAGAGAGAGAGAGACCGCCATGTGACAGGAGAGAGAGACTGCCATGTGACAAGAGAGAGAGACTGCCATGTGACAGGAGAGAGAGACTGCCATGTGACAGGAGAGAGAGACTGCCATGTGACAGGAGAGAGAGAGACCGCCATGTGACAGGAGAGAGAGACTGCCATGTGACAGGAGAGAGAGAGACCGCCATGTGACAGGAGAGAGAGAGACCGCCATGTGACAGGAGAGAGAGAGACCGCCATGTGACGAGAGAGAGAGAGAGACCGCCATGTGACAGGAGAGAGAGACTGCCATGTGGCAAGAGAGAGAGACTGAGAGAGAGAGAGAGAGAGACTGCCATGTGACAAGAGAGACTGCCATGTGACAAGAGAGAGAGAGAGAGAGAGAGAGACTGCCATGTGGCAAGAGAGAGAGAGAGAGAGACTGCCATGTGACGAGAGAGAGAGACTGCCATGTGGCGAGAGAGAGAGACTGCCATGTGGCGAGAGAGAGAGACTGCCATGTGGCGAGAGAGAGAGAGTGACTGCCATGTGACAGAGAGAGAGAGACTGCCATGTGGCCATGTGACAGGAGAGAGAGACTGCCATGTTTACAGGAGAGAGAGACTTCCATGTGACAGAGAGAGAGAGACTGCCATGAGACACGAGAGAGAGAGACTGCCATGTGGCGAGAGAGACTGATGACAAGAGAGAGAGACTGCCATGTGGCGACAAGAGAGAGAGAGAGACTGCCATGTGACAAGAGAGAGAGAGATGTGACAAGAGAGAGAGACTGCCACAGAGAGAGAGACTGCCATGTGACACGAGAGAGAGAGAGACTGCCATGTGACACGAGAGAGAGAGACTGCCATGTGACGAGAGAGAGAGAGACTGCCATGTGACGAGAGAGAGAGAGAGAGAGAGACTGCACGTGACGAGAGAGAGAGAGACTGCCACGTGACAAGAGAGAGTCTGCCATGTGGCAAGAGAGAGAGAGACTGCCATGTGGCGAGAGAGAGAGACTGCCATGTGGCAAGAGAGAGAGAGACTGCCATGTGGCGAGAGAGAGAGACTGCCATGTGGCGAGAGAGAGACTGCCATGTAGCAAGAGAGAGAGACTGCCATGTGACGAGGGAGCGAGAGACTGCCATGTGACGAGAGAGAGAGACTGCCATGTGACAGGAGAGAGAGACTGCCATGTGACGAGAGAGAGAGAGAGACTGCCATGTAACAGGAGAGAGAGAGAGACTGCCATGTAACAGGAGAGAGAGAGAGACTGCCATGTGACGAGAGAGACTGCCATGTGACAAGAGAGAGAGACTGCCATGTGACGAGAGCCGTCTTAATAGCATCATGGGCCCCTGGGCAAAGTAATACTCTGGGGCCCCTACAATGGAGAAACAGACATCAAGTAGGTAGGAGGCAGACAAGCGGAGCTTCCCGTTTTGGGTGGAGCTCCGCATTAACTACATGAACAATCATTCTGTACAGCAAAGAAACTGTGGGAAAATACTACATATATAAAGTAACAAAGCTGTCCTGTGCATATAATATATCTGCTAGATTGATGCCTCCCCAACACTCTGACCCCTCTACACCCCAGATATCCCCCCAGCACTCTGACCCCTCTACACCCCAGATATCCCCCCAGCACTCTGACCCCTCTACACCCCAGATATTTCCCCCAGCACTGTTACCATATACCATAAGATACCCCTTGTATTGTGTGACCCCCACTACATCCCTGATACCCCCTACACTGTGGCCTCTCTACATTCCTGATACCTCTAGCACTATAACCACCCAAGGTACCCCAAGCATTGCTACTACCTATACAACCCAGACCCCCCCCCCCCAACATTGTTTTTCCCCATACACCCTTGATATCCCGCCGCACCATTATTCCATCTATGTAGTACCCTCTTTTCCAGTATAGATACTGTTTATGTGAATTTTTGGATATGTGCCCACCTCCAGCACCGTAATACTTCATATTCCCATCGCACACGTTCCTGGTATAAGCTCTAAGAGCCCTTTCACACTGCCAGCCCCAGAAAAATGCTCGCAAAGCACCGGTTAAACTAGCGGCACTTTACCAGCGTTTTTTCGAGTGCTAGTGGGGCGCTTTTAACCCCTGCTAGTGGCCAAAAAAGGGTTAAAAGCGCCCACAAAGCGCCGCTGCTACAAGCGTTTTTCAGGCGCTTCCCATTGATTTTCAATGGGAAGAGGCGCTTTAGCGCTGCAAAGAAGCTGCTTGCAGGACTTTTTTGGACACCCTGCCAACGCAGCGCCTCGGTGTGAAAGCACTCAGGCTTTAACATTGGGATTGCAGTTGCAGCTTCTTTCGGGCGCTTTACAGTCGCTTATTATAACGCTAAAGCGCCTGAAAAACGCCATAGTGTGAAAGGGGTCTCAGAGTGAAAGCACTCAGGCTTTCACATTGGGATTGCAGTTGCGGCTTCTTTCAGGCGCTTTACAGTCGCTTTTTTTAACGCTAAAGCGCCTAAAAAAACGCCTGAAATACGCCCCAGTGTGAAAGGGGTCTTAGGGGGGCTTTGGGTGCTGTAGCAATAACCAGCTGGATACTGGTTCAAGTCACAAAGTAGATCTGCCTATAGCAGATTGATGGCCAGGCGGGAGGCTCCATCTTCTGAAGGGGACATCATATGACTCGCTGCTGGACACGCCACTAGTTTGTGCCCACAGGGATCACAAAATATAAAAAACCCAGTAGTGATTAAATGCCACCAAAAGAAAGCTCTATCTGTCTAAAAAAAAAAAAATGGGTACAGTGTTTCATGGCCGCCCAATTACCATTTTAAAGAGCGACAGCGCTGAAAATTGGCCTGGGCAGGAAGGGGGAGTGTCCAATAAGCAAGTGATTAACCGCTCCCTCTTCTACGTGCCCAAGGAGCCTCCTGGTGTTAGGCCCACACTTTACCATGAGCTTGACCTGTTTGGTTTTGAAGCTACACCACCCCCAGAACCTGCCCTGCCCATAATGATGCATGGTGGGATTGAACGAGATGAAAAAAAAAAGCACAAATACTGATTAAGACCCAAGATATGAGCGTGGAGTGCCTCCTCCAGCTCTATCTTGACCACATGTTGAAGGGGCTTTGACCGGTGCACTTTAGGAACAGGCATAATTTAATTCTAGCGTTGGCTTATGCAGAACTCAGTTGGGCGTTTTTTTACATCATCAAATGAAATCAACAAATATAAAAAACCCATCAAAAAAAAACCAACCCCAATGGCCAAAAGATTCCAACAATGGTGGCTTCAGGCAAAGTTTAAAGGCTTCAAATGAGGAAACTAAATCAAAACAACGTTTTTTTTTCATGTCCTTTTCCCAACAATTAATAAAAAATTATGAACTGAAAATACTTAATAGCCTTACCTGGCACTCTCAAAAGTGGCGGACGCAGTTTTCCCAATGGCGCCAAAGCCTACACCAACTGCCAGCCCCTCTGAAAGAGAAGAATAGAATGACAAATGTTTCAAATTTCTTGTGTACAACCCTGAATATTTATCAATGTTCAAGCAGCCATGAGATACGTAGAGTACATAGAAAATGTGCCGGGCCACATTCCCCATATAGGACCTGTGTGGTCCTGGTCAATGCAACATCATCACTTCAAGTTCCTAGCACCAAGTGGCCCTGATATATACAGGGCCCCAAAGTCGGTCAACTGTGTCCATCTGCAGCAATGTCATTTCGGGACCCTTTGAGATGATTTTATTGGCTCGGTGACATTTGGGTGACTGGAGTAGAGATCATTACAGTTAGGAGTCCGATAATAAAAACACTCCAATATGAAGCTATGAATGCCGACATGAGATGTAGAGGAAACCCCCCCCCCCCCCCCAGGGGGGCTGAGGATGAGTCACGACGAAGGGTGGGGGGTGGGGGGAACACCTTGAAGTGACATAAGGCGCGTTCCATTCTAAAGCCATTTAGGGGAGCGTGAATCACGCGCCAACCCGATAAGCAAAGGTTACGCTGACCTTTCCCGTCCAATTACCATATGCCCATTAAAGACATTTAATTAGCCGCAGACGCAGGCTGCTGGAGGAATTAGCATTACAAACAAGTCTTCAGATCTATGTTACCCACCACACCGGCCTGCATTTGTCACTGCGTCAGTTTCCCCCCTATGTAACAAAGTAGCAGAATAAACAAAGTAACCAACGTGCCTATGGCAGTTTAACCACTTGACCCACTGGGCACTTAAACCCCCTTCCTAACCAGACCAATTTTCAGCTTTCGGTGCTCTCACACTTTGTATGACAATTACTCAGTTATGCAACACTGTACCCATATGAAATGTTTGTCCTTTTTTTTTCACACAAATAGAGCTTTCTTTTGGTGGTATTTAATCACCGCTGGGTTTTTTATTTTTTGCACTATAAATCAAAAAAGACTGAAAATTCGGTAGAGTATTGGCGAGTATTGGCAGAGTACTGGCAGAGTACTGGCAGAGTACTGGCAGAGTACTGGCAGAGTACTGGCAGAGTACTGGCAGAATACTGGCCGAGTACTGGCCGAGTATGGGCGAGTACTGGCAGAGTATGGGCGAGTACTGGCAGAGTATGGGCGAGTACTGGCAGAGTATGGGCGAGTATTGGCGAGTACTGGCAGAGTATGGGCGAGTACTGGCAGAGTATGGGCGAGTATTGCCTTGTTGGCATCAGAGGAGAATGGGCAGACTGGTTCCAGATGATAGAAAGGCAATAGTAACTCAAATAACCACTCGTTACACCCAAGGTATGCAGAAGAAACTGAACGTGAATGCTGTCCAAATGCCTCGCTCGTATATAAGGGAGATATCAAGGGGCTTCCTGTGGTGCAGTATTATGGTAAAGTAAACATTTATTAAAACCAAATGCACTTACAATTAAAAAAAACTTTAAATGCGCTTCATCACAAATAACCGCAGGATTTACTGCTGCATTATATCACTTCCGTTCCGCGTCTGCCTCAGCTCGCTCTACGCGTTACGTCACGGTCACGTGACATCATAGATATATATATGACATCAACCTGGAGGTGAGAGTTCTGAGAGCCCTGAAGGTGGCACATAGTATGTGAAGTCCCAGGCACGGCACTTTATTTGCACAACTAGTATCTTGTATACCATCACAGCTTTGGCAGAAATGTCAGAATCGGGCCGGTAGACAAGTGGTTAACAACTGGGCTTCCTGCCCATGTCTGCACGCTTTAAGTACTAAGCTGCAGCCACCATTCTCTCTTTGTGGTAATGAGCGCGTGCGCCTAGTTTTGTACACGCACGCGCGTCCCACGTGCATACCTAAACTCTGATGGAAGGCAGAATACTTCAGTTATTACTTTGTTCTCTTGTAACTTTTATCATAAAGAGGAGACAGATGGAGAAGTATCTCATTGGGAGTAATTCAGCATGACGAGTACTCAGCGCTCTACGGAAAATGGGGAAAAATGCCGCTGCCTGGCAGGCGGATTTCTCCGCACATTATATACAGAATAATATTTATCGTCTTATGGAACGCGCCTTTTTCCGCTCGAATGTATAAGGGAATTTTTATTGCGAGCCATCCGTAAAACTGACGGCTGTTAGATAATTTCATAATCTCGGGTAGAAAACGTTACGCAGCTCTACTATTCCCCCGCGGGAAGCGGGCAGTTTGACAAAAGCGCTGTGTAAACACAAAGCGGCAATTTCAATGGCCTCGATCATTCTACCACCAAAAAAATGGCTGCCTTTGCGGGACCAAGATAAAAGGGGGAGGGAACATGCACATCAACCAAACTATGGAAAATGCTCAGGTGTGGTTTTCATTGTTCTACATCCAGTGACCTTAAAGCTGCAAATTAATTTACATTTCATCTTCTCTGGTCCCCCCCCCCCCCACCCCATCAACATGCTAATGCAGGGCCATCCTAATAGCATCAGGGGCCCCTGCTCACATTTATTAGTACTTTCAATAAAATAGATTGGGGGCTGGTGCCCAGGCACAGTGTGGGTTTGAGGGACACAGCCATCCAGGGACAGCTTAGTAAAAAGCGGGACTGTCCCGGCAAATCCGGGACAGTTGGCAAGTATGATGTAATGCAGGATTATGATTGGGGGCCCCCATGCACTTGGGGCTCCCGGGCAGTGACTAGGGGGTGCCCTTGCATTAGGACAGCCCTGTGCTAAAAACATTTTAAAATAAAATCTCTTTTTCCTAAATACCTTATTTTAGAGTCACTGAGTCTGTGTTTCTCTATGCAATCCAGGCAGATCATGACTGGTGGGAGGATCCAGCAGCTTGCCCCAGTACTCAGGCTCCTCTCCTGGGCTATAGGGGTCTTTTATAGTGCCACCTAGGGAAAATATGAGGTACTGAAGTTTGTTGCCATTTCACAGGCGTCCGTAAATTTAAGGCTTGATGTGTTGGGTATCTATTTACGACTGTTATATTTTTATCAACAAAATTGATAATTTATTGCGTTTTTGTGCTCCCTAAAATTAACTTTAACGTGTTTTTTTACTGAAATGTTTGCGGTAATATCGTGCGACAGAAAAGATTGGCACTACCGCTATTTTATTGGGTTCGCCAAACTTTCTAAACAAAGTCCTTCAGACTTTAGGGGGGGGGGGAGGGACTGTGGCTATTGGGAGTGGAAAAAGTCCTGGCACCAGTTGGAGTAAACAATGCCCCATCTTTGGTGTCACTGAGAGGAATCATGCCCCATCGTTGGTGTCTTTGGTAGGATTTGTACTCCATCATTGGTGTCATTCAGCCCCATTGTTGATGGTATTGGGAGGAATTGTGCTCAATCTTTGGCGTCATTGGGAGGAACTGTGCCCCATCTTTGGTGTCATTGGGAGGACTTGTGCCTCATTTTTGGTGTCATTGGGAGGAATTGTGCCCCACCTTTGGTGTCATTGGGAGGAATTGTGCCCCACTTTTGGTGTCATTGGGAGGAATTGTGCCCCACTTTTGGTGTCATTGGGAGGAATTGTGCCCCACCTTTGGTGTCATTGGGAGGAAATGTGCCCCACCTTTGGTGTCATTGGGAGGACTGGTCTGCCTCAGTGACATTGGGAGGAACTGTGCCCCTTTGTTGGTGTCATTGGAAGAATGGTCCTCCATCATAAGTGACATTTGGAGGCACTGTGCCTCATCTTTGGTGTCATTGGGAGGAATTGTGCCCCACCTTTGGTGTCATTGGGAGGAAATGTGCCCCACCTTTGGTGTCATTGGGAGGAAATGTGCCCCACCTTTGGTGTCATTGGGAGGAATTGTGCCCCACTTTTGGTGTCATTGGGAGGAATTGTGCCCCACTTTTGGTGTCATTGGGAGGAATTGTGCCCCACCTTTGGTGTCATTGGGAGGAAATGTGCCCCACCTTTGGTGTCATTGGGAGGAATTGTGCCCCACTTTTGGTGTCATTGGGAGGAATTGTGCCCCACTTTTGGTGTCATTGGGAGGAATTGTGCCCCACCTTTGGTGTCATTGGGAGGAAATGTGCCCCACCTTTGGTGTCATTGGGAGGACTGGTCCCACTCAGTGACATTGGGAGGAACTGTGCCCCTTTGTTGGTGTCATTGGAAAGAATGGTCCTCCATCATAAGTGACATTTGGAGGAACTGTGCCCATTTGTTGGGTGTCATTGGGAGGAATGGTCCCCCCTCATTAGTGACATTGGGAGGAACTGTGCCCCCTTGTTGGTGTCAGTGAATGAAATAATGCACCAAGGGCCGGATAAAAGCAAGCAAATGGCCCCTGGGCCACAGTTTGGAGACCCCTTCTCTAGGGTGTCATAGGGCTACATAAAAGAAGGGGTCTTGTCATTATAAATAAAGCTTTGTTAGTTTAAAAAAAAAAAAAGACTTCTAACTTTAGCTGGCTCCTAGATTCAAAGCAAATGTGTCAAGCCCTGGGTTGAATTAACCCCCCCCCCCCCCCCCGGAGACTGGTGAGATGGAAGGTTCCAGCTCAACTCATCATGACGGGGGGGGGGGGGTTATCAGTTCCACCAATAGGGTTCACAATTACTTGCCTTTAAGAAGACAGCGCCGCAGGACGAATAAAACTCCTCTGCTTGGCTTTGCGAACGTCAGTTGTGGCCGAGCCGGAAATAACTTACAGAAATCGGTCGCCGTATCATAAAACCCCAAAAAAGAGAGAGAGAGAGACTAACGCTCAGCGCACTACGGGGAGGACGGAACCAACAATTAGATTTTTAGTATGTCTCAATCTAAAGGCTTCCTAAGACAATTGCTGGAGGGTAAAGTTCAGCCGCTCATCTCGCCGCGGTGCCGTCTGCTGACACATGTGCTGCTCACACAGAGTGAACTGCGTGGGAGGGAGACTCGGAGGCAGGAAAATTAATCAAACCGCCAGCTGAACGCAAAAAAAAAAAACCTAATTGCAGATCAGCTCCATGAATCGCCCATGTCACTGTAATAATCATGTCTCCAATACCTGACATCTTACTCCAGAACTATATATATATATATACCGTATATACTCGAGTATAAGCCGAGTTTTTTTCAGCACATTTTTTGTGTGCTGAACGTGCCCCCCTCGGCTTATACTCGAATCTAGCACTTTTCTGCAGCAGAGAATGACATTTTCCGACCCGACTTTAGGGGCCCCGTATCTCGGGGCCACTTGTGCTAGGAACCCCAAATTTAGTGTGCAAACCCAGTGGCACTTGGGGTTCCTAGCACCAAGTGACCCCGAGATGCAGGGCCCCAAAGTCGGTCAACTGTGTCCATCTGCAGCAATGTCATTTTCTGGACCCTTTGGGTCCAGAGACGCCAAATTTTGGCTGCAGCTAGGGGGCATCTAGGAACCCTTAACTACAGAGTTTGAAGTTCGGGGGACCCATGGCTGCAAATGGGCACAGTGAGGCTGCAAATGGGCATTGTTGACCCTCTTTTCCACTAATCCACACGGTCGGATTTTCCGACGGAAAATGTCCTATCGGACAATGTTGTCGGAAATTCCGACCGTGTGTAGGCTCCATCGGACTTTTTCCGTCGGATTTTCCGACGGACAAAGTTTTATCTCCTGCTCTCAAATTTTCCGACAACAAAGTCCTATCGGACTTTTTCCGATCGTGTGTAGCGAATTCCAACGGACAAAGTGCCACGCATGCTCAGATCAAATTACAAGACCAAAGCTATTGGCTACTAGCCTCTACGTAGTCCCGTCGTACGCAACGCACGTCACCACGTTCAGGATGATCGGATTTTCCGACAACTTTGTCCGACCGTGTGTATGCAACACCAGTGTCGGACAAAATCCGACGGATTTTGTGGTCGGAATCTCCGACCGTGTGTACGGGGCATTACAGTAGCTGCGCATTTCTCACCTAGGCTTATACTCGAGTCAATAAGTTTTCCCATTTTTTTGTGGTAAAATTAGGTGCCTTGGCTTAAATTCGGGTCGGCTTATACTCGAGTATATACGGTATATCTGTATATACATAAACACCCTTTCCAGTTACAAATTAATAAAATAAAAAAATCATCAAAATGCATTTTAAAGCTGGACTCCAGACACATATAAAATGCGACCGTGTGTACGGGGCATTACAGTAGCTGCGCATTTCTCACCTAGGCTTATACTCGAGTCAATAAGTTTTCCCATTTTTTTGTGGTAAAATTAGGTGCCTTGGCTTAAATTCGGGTCGGCTTATACTCGAGTATATACGGTATATCTGTATATACATAAACACCCTTTCCAGTTACAAATTAATAAAATAAAAAAATCATCAAAATGCATTTTAAAGCTGGACTCCAGACACATATAAAAGACGTAAATGAATACAGCTAATTATTTTTTATTTTTAAACGCCCCTTGCAGTTTCCTGTACAGCAGGACTGGGAGAAGGAGAAGCAGCACGAGGAGCCAATCAGTCCTGATACAGTGCTCACGTGCTAACAAGGTGCAACCCGATAGGAAGGGAGAGCAGAATGACAGAAAGATGAGCTCATCTCTTATCCTTTTACTGTTCAGTCATAGGCCAGGGGATAGACAAGACCTTTAAAAGCGACACTAGACTCGGGTTCAAAACTCTATTCAAGTAAGTATTCTTAACTGCTTTTATCTTAACTTCCTTCTATTGCTCTCGGCCTCCTCCAATTCTCCCAATTTAATTTTTTTGCTGCTGAGATTTTACTTCCTTCTAGAGGGTGGCTACATTCATTCACCACTGTATGTAGGAATGTGGCCCCCTTGCCCTGGTCCCGCTGTATGTAGGAGCACAGCCCCCCCCCCCCCCCGCTTTGATCCTACTGTATATAGATATGTAGCCCCCCTGCTTTTTTCCCTCTGTATGTTAAACTGTAGCCCTCCCTTGCATTAGTCCAGCTGTATGTAGGAACATAGCCACTCTGCCGTCCCATTATATGTAGAAACACAGCCCCCGCCCCCCCGTCTTGATCCTACATAAAGGTATGTAGCCCACCTGCCTGGGTCCCTCTGTATGTAGAAACATAGCCCCCCCCCCCCAGCTTGGTCCCGCTGTATGTAGGTACGTAGCACCCCTGCCTTGGTCCCACTGTATGTAGAAATGTAGCCCCCCTGCCTTGGTCCCTCTGTACATAGGAACATAGCCCTCTATGCCTTGGTCCCACTGTATGTAGGAACAAAGCTACTCTGCCCTGGTCCCAGTGTATGTAAAAACGTAGCCCCCCCTGCCTTGGTCCCACCATTGTAGGACTATAGCCCCCATGTCTTATTCCCACTGTATGTAGGAACGTAGCCTCCCCGCCTTGGTCCCACTGTATGTAATGACATAGCCCCCCCTGCCTTTGTCCCACTATATGTAGGAATGTAGTCCCCTGCCTTGGTCCCTCTGTATGTAGAATGTAGCCCCCCTGCCTTGGTCCCTTTGAACATAGGAACGTAGCCCTCTATGCCTTGGTCCCACTGTATGTAATGACATAGCCCCCCCTGCCTTTGTCCCACTATATGTAGGAATGTAGTCCCCTGCCTTGGTCCCTCTGTATGTAGAATGTAGCCCCCCTGCCGTGGTCCCTTTGAACATAGGAACGTAGCCCTCTATGCCTTGGTCCCACTGTTTGTAATGACATAGCCCCCCCCTGCCTTTGTCCCACTATATGTAGGAATGTAGTCCCCTGCCTTGGTCCCTCTGTATGTAGAATGTAGCCCCCCTGCCCTGGTCCCTTTGAACATAGGAACATAGCCCTCTATGCCTTGGTCCCACTGTATGTAGGAACAAAGCTACTCTGCCCTGGTCCCAATGTATGTAAAAACGTAGCCCCCCCTGCCTTGGTTCTCTGCAGGAATGTAGCCCCCCCCCCTCTCTTGCTCACTCCCGGGAGGGATCATGGGAGGAGTAATGTGCATACAGAAGTCCGCTCCAACCAGTCAGTGGAGATTATGGGGTGTAAATAAACAAAAAAAATAAGTAAAAGCAAAACTATAGATTGAAGACTGTTATATGAAATAACCAAAAATACTTTTAACATTTTCCAGCTTATGTAATAAAAAAACACAAGCAGGAAACTTGTATCAGATAAAAGTCTTCTATGTTCCTAAAAACAATTTAAGAATCGTCAAGGTAAATTCTGCTACTAATTTCCATCTGGGCATCCTGACCTCAATAACCCCCTGGGCACAAAGGGGGGTAATCCGATCCATTTCCCTATACAAGGATGACCATTCCCATTCATTCCCATAAAAGTTCCTCATTTTCCTCCAGCGGGATTCAGGAGAAAACGTTTGACCCGATCGGTCAGTGAACTGGTTAAAAAGTGTCATTACGAGTTCAGAGAACCTTCGCGATCTCCCAGTTGCCTCGTTACGTCAATGAGAGCCGTTATCAATATTATGGAGAGGTCTTTAAGCAGATTACATACCGGCTTCCCGAATAATGAAGGGCCGAGCGTTCCGAATACTTTGCTGATATAATTAGCACAGCCTTCAAACTCAATTAAGATCATTTTCGTAGATGCTGATGATCTGTTCTACATTGCTGCTCTCAGATCCCGCCGCGGTGGGGTGGGGGCGCAGGCGGTGGGGGCGCAGGGGGGGGGGGGGTCGTGATAAGGTTCACTCGAGCAAACATCTCATCAAATGGATCTTTAAACCAGGGCGGCATTAGACTATGACTGTAGGCCAAGTTATCGATCTATAGTATCAATCGCATCTATAATTTCAATCTAATCTATAATAATCAATCGTATCTATAGTATCAATCTATTCTACAATATCAATCTAATATATAGTATCAATCGAATCTATAATACCAAACTAATATATAATTTCAATCTAATCTATAATATCAATCTAATATATAGTATCAATCGAATCTATAATACCAATCTAATCTATAATATCAATCTAATATATAGTATCAATCGTATCTATAATATTAATATAATCTATAGTAGCAATCGTATCTATAATATAAATCTATACTACAATATCAATCTAATCTAGAATATCAAATCGTATCTATAGTATCAATTTATTCTACAATATCAATCTAATATATAGTATCAATCGAATCTATAATATCAATCGTATCTATAATATTAATACAATCTATAGTAGCAATCGTATCTATAATATAAATCTATACTACAACAGGCATGTCCAAAGTCCGGCCCGCGGGCCAATCGCGGCCCGCGTTCCAGTTTCGGACGGCCCGCCTGGTAATTTTGACATGTATATCTTTTGTGGCCCACAACGAATCCCTGAGCGCCGGGGGCCACAACAGATAGATATGCTGGCTACCTTGGAGGGGGCGGGACGAGTGCCGTGCATACAGGAGTGGATTATTTCCTGTTTACACGGCGTCCTGTGTTAAAGGAAGTCCCGTCTCCTGCGCTGCCATTGGACAACAGTTTTGTCCATCATAGGAGGCGGGACTTTCAATTAAAGAGGCCGCCGATAAAAACAGGAGTTTCGCCTGTATGTCTGTTGGCGCTCGTCCCGCCCCCCTCCCTGTCTCCTCCAAGGCTGCAGATGGACATGAATCAGGCTGCAATGGGGAGTGAGTCTGCATTCATGTCAGTGTGGGGGCTGCATTCATGTGTACACGGCGTCCTGTGTTAAAGGAAGTCCGTGTCAGTGTGGGGGCTGCATTCATGTCAGTGTGGGGGCTGCATTCATGTCAGTGTCAGTCAGTGTGGGGGCTGCATTCCTGTCATGTCTGTTGTCAGTGTGGGGGCTGCCTCCTTGTCAGTGTGGGGGCTGCATTCTTGTCAGTGTGGGGTCTGCATTCTTGTCAGTGTGGGGGCTGCATTCATGTCAGTGTGGGGGCTGCATTCTTGTCAGTGTGGGGGCTGCATTCATGTCAGTGTGGGGGCTGCATTCATGTCAGTGCATTCATGTCAGTGTGGGGGCTGCATTCTTGTCAGTGTGGGGGCTGCATTCATGTCAGTGTGGGGGCTGCATTCATGTCAGTGTGGGGGCTGCATTCATGTCAGTGTGGGGGCTGCATTCATGTCAGTGTGGGGGCTGCATTCATGTCAGTGTCAGTGTGGGGGCTGCATTCATGTCAGTGTGGGGGCTGCATTCATGTCAGTGTGGGGGCTGCATTCATGTCAGTGTGGGGGCTGCATTCATGTCAGTGTGGGGGCTGCATTCATGTCAGTGTGGGGGCTGCATTCATGTCAGTGTGGGGGCTGCATTCATGTCAGTGTGGGGGCTGCATTCTTGTCAGTGTGGGGGCTGCATTCATGTCAGTGTGGGGGCTGCATTCATGTCAGTGTGGGGGCTGCATTCATGTCAGTGTGGGGCTGCATTCATGTCAGTGTGGGGGGCTGCATTCATGTCAGTGTGGGGGCTGCATTCATGTCAGTGTGGGGGCTGCATTCATGTCAGTGTGGGGGCTGCATTCATGTCAGTGTGGGGGCTGCATTGGGGTCAGTGTGGGGGCTGCATTCATGTCAGTGTGGGGGCTGCATTCATGTCAGTGTGGGGGCTGCATTCATGTCAGTGTGGGGGGCTGCATTCATGTCAGTGTGGGGGCTGCATTCATGTCAGTGTGGGGGCTGCATTCATGTCAGTGTGGGGGCTGCATGCATGTCTCTTGTCAGTGTGGGGGGCTGCATTCTTGTCAGTGTGGGGCTGCATTCATGTCAGTGTGGGGGCTGCATTCTTGTCAGTGCATTCATGTCAGTGTGGGGGCTGCATTCATGTCAGTGTGGGGCTGCATTCATGTGCATTCTTGTCAGTGTGGGGGCTGCATTCATGTCAGTGTGGGGGCTGCATTCATGTCAGTGTGGGGGCTGCATTCATGTCAGTGTGGGGGCTGCAGTCTTGTCAGTGCATTCATGTCAGTGTGGGGGCTGCATTCTTGTCAGTGTGGGGGCTGCATTCTTGTCAGTGCATTCTTGTCAGTGTGGGGGCTGCATTCTTGTCAGTGTGGGGGCTGCATTCATGTCAGTGTGGGGGCTGCATTCTTGTCAGTGTGGGGGCTGCATTCATGTCAGTGTGGGGGCTGCATTCTTGTCAGTGTGGGGGCTGCATTCTTGTCAGTGCATTCTTGTCAGTGTGGGGGCTGCATTCTTGTCAGTGTGGGGGCTGCATTCTTGTCAGTGTGGGGGGCTGCATTCTTGTCAGTGTGGGGGCTGCATTCTTGTCAGTGTGGGGGCTGCATTCTTGTCAGTGCATTCTTGTCAGTGTGGGGGCTGCATTCTTGTCAGTGTGGGCTGCATTCATATCAATGGAGGGGGGGGGGGCTGCATTCATAGCAATGGAGTGGGTGCTGCATATGGGCACTGTTTAGGCTGCATTGATGGGCACTGACCCTTATTTTGCTTCAGTCCTTTATTTCAAATTTAAGATTTTTTTTTCCTGAAACTTCCTTTTTAAAGTTAAGGTGCGTGTTATAAGCCGATTAAATACGGTATATCCAAATAACACACCTGAGCTCATCAATTCACCACACACAGCACAAAGGCAAGAGAATTCTTGTTGGGCAGTGTATTAGTGCTTGGACGAACACACTTAGACCGAGTTTTAATGGTTTAAAGAATGTCAGGCAAAATGGTCGGCCCTCAAGCATGTTCACTTCATCAAATCTGGCCCTCTTTGAAAAAAGTTTGGACAGCCATTGGGGTATTATTTCTTCCGTTGACTCTGACGCTATTCTTCCTGCAGTCACCAGCAATGGTTTTTTAATTGTCCCACTGAAACCAATGATGGGGCACTATTCCTCCCACTGATACCAACAATGGGGCACTATTCCTCCCACTGACACCAACAATGTGGCACTATTCCTCCCACTGATACCAATGATGGGGCACTATTCCTCTCACTGACACCAATGATAGGACACGATTCCTCCCACTGACACCAATGATGGGGCACTATTCCTCCCACTTACACCAACAATGAGGCACTATTCATCCCACTGACGCCAATGATAGGGCACTATTCCTCCCACTGACACCAATGGTGGGGCATTATACCTCCCATTAACACCAACAATGAGGCACTATTCCTGCCACTAATGATGGGGCACTATTCCTCCCATGGACACCAACAAAGGGACACTATTCCTCCCACTGACACCAATGATAGGACACTATTCCTCCCACTGACACCAATGATGGGGCACTATTACTCCCACTAACACCAACGATGAGGCACTATTCCTCCCACTGACACCGATGATGGGGCACTATTCCTCCCATGGACACCAACAAAGGGACACTATTCCTCCCACTGACACCAATGGTGGGGCATTATACCTCCCATTAACACCAACGATGGGGCACTATTCCTCCCACTGACACAAGTCCCTTCTTTATGTAACTGCCACCGTGGCTTGTCATCTAGTGGTAACCAAATAAAATCTGGCCAGCTTCAGGAGGCATAGTTTCAGAACAAAGCACACCAACATTGGGGCCCCAACAACCGGCTGCATAGACAATATAGATGCATCTCAAAAAACTACGAATATCATCAAAAAGTGAATTTATTTAAGTAATTCAATTCAAAAAGTAAAACTCTTATTTTATATAGATGGGTTACACACAGAGTGATATATTTCAAGCATTTATTTCTTTAATTTTTGATGATTGTGGCTTACAGCTAGTGAAAACCCTAAAATCTGTATCTCAGAAAATTTGAATATTGTGAAAAAGTTGAATATTGTGGACTCGTGGTGTCACACTCTAATCAGCTAATTAACTCAGGTTTCCTGAGTCTTTAAATGGTCTCAGTCTGGTTTAGTAGGTTACACAATCACAGGGAAGACTGCTGACTTGACAGTTGTCCAGAAGACAGTCGTTGACAAGGAGGGTAAGTCACAAAAGGCCATTGCTAAAGGAGTTGGCTGTTCACAGAGTGCTGTATCCAAGCATATTAATGGAAAGTCAAGTGGAAGGAAAAAGTGTGGTAGAAAAAAGGTGCACAAGCAACAGGGATAACTGCGGCCTTGAGAGGATTGTGAAGCAAAGGCCATTTAAGAATTTGGGGGAGATTCACAAGGAGTGGACTATGGTTGGTGTCAGTGCTTCAAGAGCCACAACACACAGATGTATCCAGGACATGGGCATCAACTGTCGCATTCCTTGTGTCAAGCCACTCAAGAGACAACGCCAGAAATGTCTTACCCGGGCTAAGGAGAAAAGGGACCGGACTGTTGCTCAGTGGTTCAAAGTCCTCTTTTCGGATGAAAGTAATTTTTCATTTGGAAATCAAGGTCCCAGAGTCTGGAGGAGGAGTGGAGAGGCACAGAATCCAAGTTGCATGAGGTCCACTGTGAGGTTTCCACAGTCAGTGATGACTTGGGGAGCCATGGCATCGGCTGGTGTTGGTCCACTGTGGTTTATCAAGTCCAAATTCAGCGCAGCCCTCTACCAGAAAATTCTAGAGCACTTCATGCTTCCCTCTGCTGACCAGCTTTATGGAGATGCCGGTTTCATTTTCCAGCAGGACCTGGCACCTGCCCAAACTACCAATACCGGGTTTATTGATCATGGTATCACTGTGCTTGATTGGTCAGCTGACCTAAGCCCCATAGAGCAGGCATGTCCAAAGTGCGGCCCGCGTTCCAGTTTCATACGACCTCACTGGTAATTTGTGTGTGTATATATATATATATATATATATAATCTCTTTTGTGGCCCCCAATGAATCCCCCATTCTTTGGGGGCCACAAAAGATATATACAGTATTTATCATTCTTCGGAGGGGACGGGGAGGGGGACAAGTGCGGTCCTAGGCTGGCATTGGACGACTGTTCTGTCAATCATAGGAGGCGGGACTTTGTATTAACCACTTAAGCCCCGGACCAATTTGCAGCCAAAGGACCAGGCCCCTTTTTGCGATTCGGCACTGCGTCGCTTTAACTGACAATTGCGCGGTCGTGCGACGTGGCTCCCAAACAAAATTGGCGTCCTTTTTTTCCCACAAATAGAGCTTTCTTTTGGTGGTATTTGATCACCTCTGCGGTTTTTCACTTTTTGCGCTATAAACAAAAATAGAGCGACAATTTTGAAAAAAATGCAATATTGTTTACTGTTTGCTATAATAAAAATCCCCCAAAAATATATAAAAAAACATTTTTTTTCCTCAGTTTAGGCCGATGCGTATTCTTCTACAAATTTTTGGTAAAAAAAAATACAAAAAAAAAAATCGCAATTAGCGATTATTGATTGGTTTGCGCAAAAGGTTATAGCGTTTACAAAATAGGGGATAGTTTTATAGCATTTTTATTAATATATTTTTTTTTTTTTACTAGTAATGGCGGCGATCAGGGATTTTTATTGTGACAGCGGATGGCGGACACATCGGATATTTTTGACACATTTTTGGGACCATTGTCATCTATACAGCAATCAGTGCTATTTAAATGTACTGATTCCTGTGTAAATGACACTGGTAATGAAGGAGTTGTGTGTTTTCTTACTGTAGGGGGGCGTGGCTTGGCATGTGACGTCACCGATCGTCTTTCCCTATGACAGGGAACAGCCGATCAGTGACAGGCAGTGTAGGAAGCGCGGAGAGAGGTTTGTTTACACAGACCTCTCCCCGTTCTTCAGCTCTGTGACCTTATCGTGGGACACCAACGGCGATCGGGTCCGCTGGTCTGGCGGCCGCGGTCACGGAGCTTAGGACCAGGTCGCGAGCTTAACCACTTGCCGACCGCCCCCTGTATATATACGTCGGCAGAATGGCACGTACAGGCAGAACCACGTACCTGTACGTGCCATTCTTCCGGCGGGTGGGGGGTCCGATCGGACCCCCCCCGCCGGCGGGGACGGTCGGGATCGCTTCAGGAGCGATCCGGGATGAGGGGACGGCCAGTGGTTTCTGGCCACCCCCTCGCGATCGCTCCTGGCGAATCAGATGCTTCCTCTGTCTGTGTCAATCAAAACACAGGCAGAGGAAGTGATGTCACGCTCGGTGCGCCGGTCTATGTGACCGGAACGCCGAGCTGTGAACATCTAAAGGTTAGTGCACAAACAGTACACTGACACCAGTACACATAGGCACACAAAACACCCCCCTGTCACCCCCTGATCACCCCCCAGATCACCCCCTCCCCCCCCAGTCACAGTGTCACTAATTGCAGTGATCATTTTTTTACTGATCACTGCATTTAGTGTCAGTGTGACTGTAATAACTGTCAGGGCAGTTAGTTTTAGGTCCAAGGTAGCCCCCCACCCCCCCCTAATAAAGGTTTAACCCCTTGATTGCCCCCCAGGTAACCCTTTCACCCCCTTTTGCCAGTGTCACTAAGCGATCGTTTTTCTGATCGCTGTATTAGTGTCACTGCTGTCGCTAGGTAACCATTTTTTTTTTTTAGGTAACCGCCATGTTTATATAGGTTCATAAATAGGTTTATAGGTCAGGTACCCCCATATTACAACCTAAATAAAGGTTTTAACCCCCTGATTGCCCCTAGAGTTAACCCTTTCACCAGTGATCACAGTATAACTGTCACTGGTGACGCTGGTTAGCCAGTTAGTTATTTCGTTATTTAGGTTCCCCGTCAGGTTTTTATATAGCGTCAGGTACCCCCATATATTACCTAATAAAGGTTTTAACCCCCTGATTGCCCCTAGTTAACCCTTTCACCCCCTTTTGCCAGTGTCACTAAGCGATCGTTTTTCTGATCGCTGCATTAGTGTCGCTAGGTAACCATTTTTTTTTTTTAGGTAACCGCCATGTTTATATAGGTTCATAAATAGGTTTATAGGTCAGGTACCCCCATATTACAACCTAAATAAAGGTTTTAACCCCCTGATTGCCCCTAGAGTTAACCCTTTCACCAGTGATCACTGTATAACTGTCACTGGTGACGCTGGTTAGCCAGTTAGTTATTTCGTTATTTAGGTTCCCCGTCAGGTTTTTATATAGCGTCAGGTACCCCCATATATTACCTAATAAAGGTTTAACCCCCTGATTGCCCCTAGTTAACCCTTTCACCCCCTTTTGCCAGTGTCACTAAGCGATCGTTTTTCTGATCGCTGCATTAGTGTCGCTAGGTAACCAGTTTTTTTTTGTATTACTGTTACGGGTGACGCTGGTTAGTTAGCTTGTTTTTTATACTGTCAGGGCACCCGCCATTTATTACCCAATAACGGTTTAACCCCCTGATCGCCCGGCGGGTGATATCAATTAGGTTTTAGGGTCAAATAAGGTCTGCGTCGCCCCAGGTTAGTGCCAGTACCGCAAACACCCACGCACAAAGCATACACCTCCCTTAGTGGCACAGTATCTGAACAGATCAATATCTGATCTGATCAGATCTATACTAGCGTCCCAGCAGTTTAGGGTTCCAAAAAAAAAACGCATTGTTAGCGGGATCAGCCCAGATACCTGCTAGCACCTGCGTTTTCCCCCTCCGCCCAGCCCAGCCCACCCAAGTGCAGTATCGATCGATCACTGTCACTTACAAAACACTAAGCACACATAACTGCAGCGTTCGCAGAGTCAGGCCTGATCCCTGCGATCGCTAACATTTTTTTTGTGGTAGCGTTTTGATTCAGTCGCTTCAGTCAGGAGCTTTTTTACCTGTGAATCTCAAAAAAATAAAAAAAAAAATAAAATAGTTGTCGTTTTATTGTTCTCTCTCTCACTCTATTCTCTCTCTATTGTTGCTCTTTTTTTACTCCATTCTATTCTGCAATGTTTTATTATGTTTTATTATGTTTTATTATGTTTTATCATGCTTGCTTTTCAGGTATGTAATTTTGTTTACTGTGTGTTTTAGTGTTGAGCATTTTTTTGTTTTCAGGTGCGCCATTCAGTTGCAACGCGGATTTATTATCTTGACAGCAACAGCGTTTGCTCCCACGATACATAAAGCCGCGACTCCAACGCTGTAGGAGGTGATTTCACCACCACAGTTAAAAAAAAGAGCATATATGCCGAAGCATGGGGGCAGCAGGGGGGGGGAGCGATTGGCTCCTAATGCCACGTACATACGGTCGAAATTCCGACCGTGTGTACACGGCATAACTTTTGCGGGAGGATGCCCCCATGCATCGGCATATATAAATGGTGCATGTATGCCCATCATTAGAAGTGGGTGGATGAAGGGAGGTATTCTAATGGTGGGCATACCCACCAATCAATCTCTTTTTTTCGTTCAGCCAAGAGGCTGCATGAAAAAAAAAAGATTACAATATATGTCCAGTATGTTGCTGGACTTTGAATGGTTATACCAGAATGATGCCTGCAGGTTTAGGTATCATCTTGGTATCATTCTTTTCAGCCAGTGATCGGCTTTCATGTAAAAGCAATTCTAGCGGGTAATTAGCCTCTAGACTGCTTTTACAAGCAGTGGGAGGGAATGTCCCCCCTCCCGGATATAAACCGCGCCATTGGGAAATTGGGAAAGCATTTTATCACACCAATCTTGGTGTGGTCAGATGCTTTGAGGGCAGAGGAAAGATCTAGGGTCTAATAGACCCCAATTTTTTCAAAAAAAGAGTACCTGTCACTGCCTATTGCTATCATAGGGGATATTTACATTCCCTGAGATAACAATAAAAATCATAACAAAGAAAAAAAATGGAAGGAACAGTTTAAAAATAAAATAAAAAAGCTAAATAAATAAAAAAAAAACCAAAAAAAAAAAAAAAAAGCACCCCTGCCCCCCCTTCTCTTGCGCAAAGGCGTACACAAGCGTTGGTCTGGCGTCATATGTAAACAGCAATTGCACCATGCATGTGAGGTATCACCGCGAAGGTCAGATCGAGGGCAGTAATTTTAGCAGTAGACCTCCTCCGTGAATCTAATGTGGTATCATGTAAAGGCTTTAAAGGCTTTTAAAAATGTATGTAGTTTGTCGCCACTGCGTGTTTGTGCGCAATTTTAAAGCATGTCGTGTTTGGTATCCATGTACTCGGCCTAAGATCATATTTTTTATTTCATCAAAAATTTGAGCAATATAGTGTGTTTTAGTGCATTAAAATAAAAAAAAGTGTATTTTTTCCACAAAAAATGCGTTTGAAAAATCGCTGCGCAAATACTGTGTGGAAAAAAAAAAAAATGCAACACCCACCATTTTAATCTGTAGGGCCTTTGCTTTAACAATATATATAGTGTTTGGGGGTTCAACGTAATTTTCTTGCAAAAAAAAAATATGTTTTCATGTAAACAAAAAGTGTCAGAAAGGGCTTTGTCTACAAGTGGTTAGAAGAGTGGGTGACGTGTGACATAGGCTTCTAAATGTTGTGCATAAAATGCCAGGACAGTTCAAACCCCCCCCAAATGACCCCATTTTGGAAAGTAGACACCCCAAGCTATTTGCTGAGAGCAATGTTGAGCCCATTAAATATTTTTTTTTTTTGTCCCAAGAGATTGAATAATGAAAAAAAAAAAATATATATATTTTTTTTTACAAAAAGTTGTCACTAAATGATATATTGCTCAAACATGTCATGGGCATATGTGGAAATACACCCCAAAATACATTCTGTTGCTTCTCCTGAGTACGGGGATACCACATGTGTGGGACTTTTTGGGAGCCTAGCTGCGTACGGAACCCCAAAAACCAATCACCGCCTTCAGGCTTTCTAAGGGTGTAATTTTTTTATTTCACTTCTCACTGCCAATCACAGTTTCGGAGGCCATGGAATGCCCAGATGGCATAAAACCCCCCAAAATGACCCCATTTTGGAAAGTAGACACCCCAAGCTATTTGCTGAGAGGTATTGTGAGTATTTTGCAGATCTCGCTTTTTGTCACAAAGTTTTGAAAATTGAAAAAAGAAAAAAAAATTTTTTTTTTTCTTTACTTTCTTCATTTTCAAAAACAAATGAGAGCTGTAAAATACTCACCATGCCTCTCAACAAATAGCTTGGGGTGTCTACTTTCCAAAATGGGGTCATTTGGGGGGGTTTTGTGCTATTTTGGCATTTTATGGCCTTCGAAACGGTGATAGGTAGTGAGGAGTGAAATCAAAAATTTGCACCCTTAGAAATCCTGAAGGCGGTGCTTGGGTTTCGGGGCCCCGTACGCGGCTAGGCTCCCAAAAAGTCCCACACATGTGGTATCCCCATACTCAGGAGAAGCAGCAAAATGTATTTTGGGGTGCAATTCCACATATAACTATGGCATGTGTGAGCAATATATCATTTAGTGACAACTTTTTGAAAAAAAAAAAAAATCTTTTTTATTTTTGTCTTTATTCAATCACTTGGGACTAAAAAAAAAAAATTTCAATGGGCTCAACATGCCTCTCAGCAAATAGCTTGGGGTGTCTACTTTCCAAAATGGGGTCATTTGGGGGGGTTTTGTACTTCTCTGCCATTTTAGCACCTCAAGAAATGAAATAGGCAGTCATAAATTAAAAGCGGTGTAAATTCCAGAAAATGTACTCTAGTTTGTAGACGCTATAACTTTTGCGCAAACCAATAAATATACGCTTATTGGCATTTTTTTTACTAAAGACATGTGGCTGAATACATTTTGGCCCAAATGTTTGACTAAAATTGAGTTTATTAGATTTTTTTTATAACAAAAAGTAGAAAATCTCTTTTTTTTTTCAAAATTTTCGCTCTTTTTCCGTTTATATCGCAAAAAATAAAAATCACAGAGGCAATCAAATACCATCAAAAGAAAGCTCTATTTGTGGGAAGAAAAGGACGCAAATTTCGTTTGGTTACAAAATTGCATGACCGCGCAATTACCAGTTAAAGTAGTGCAGTGCGAAATTGAAAAAAGACCTCTGGTCCTTTGGCTGCCAAATGGTCCGGGGCTGAAGTGGTTAAAGAGCAAACACAGGAAATT
>CM053032.1:4358155-4369785 GCA_028564925.1 Lithobates sylvaticus | reverse complement strand
GGGAGCATTCTTTCCACTGACCCCCAATTGCTCCTCCCATTCCCTGTCTGAGCTCTGCTGATACAGTGCCTTGAAAAGTTTTCATACCCCTTGAAATTTCCCACATTTCCCACGCATTGAGGACACAGCTCGCCGTCACCCACTGCCTGACCCGCCACCAAGATAGGGTAAGTGCCAAGTAGACGGCAAGTGGGCGGGGGTCACACATTGGCTGCAATTGATGTTTTTTATTGCAGAATTTTTCTGTTTGTTTGCGCCCCCCCAAAAAAATGTTGAGCACCAGCCGACACTGACAAACAGCATCATGAAGGTCAAGGAACACAGCAGACAGGTCAGGGATAAAGTTGTGGAGAAGTATAAAGCAGGGTCAGGTTATAATAATATCTCCCAAGCTTTGATCATCTCACGGAGTTCTGTTCAATCCATCATCAGAAAATGGAAAGAGTATGGCACAACCGCAAACCTACCAAGACATGGCCGTTCACCTAAACTGACCGGGCCGGGCAAGGAGAGCATTCATCAGAGAAGAGCCAAGAGGTCCATGGTAACTCTGGAGGAGCTGCAGAGATCCACAGCTCAGGGGGGAGAGTCTGTCCACAGGACAACTATTAGTCGTGTTCTCCACAAATCTGCCCTTTATGGAGGAGTGACAAGAAGAAAGACATTGGAGAAAGAAAGTCATAAGAAGTCCTGTTTGTAGTTTGTGAGAAGCCATGTGGGGGAGGGGAGCAAACATGTGGAAGAAGGTGATCTGCTCACATGAGAACAAAATTCAACTTTTTGGCCTAAAAGCAAAACGCTATGTGTGGGGAAAACTAACACTGCCCATCCCCCTGAACACACCATCCCCACCGTGAAACATGGTGGTGGCAGCATCATGTGGTGGGGATGCTTTTCTTCAGCAGGGACAGGGAAGCTGGTCAGAGTTGATGGGAAGATGGATGGAGACAAATACAGGACAATCTTAGAAGAAAACCTGTTGGAGTCGGCAAAAGACTTGAGACTGGGGGGGGGGGGGGGTCACCTTCCAGCAGGACAACGACCCGAAACATACAGCCAGAGCTACAATGGAATGGATTAGATCAAAGCATATTCATGTGTTAGAACGGCCCAGTCACAGTCCAGACCTAAATCACATTGAGAATCTGTGGCAAGACTTGAAAATTGCTGATCACAGACGCTCTCCATCCAATCTGACAGAGCTTGAGATATTTTACAAAGAAGAAGAATGGGAAGAAATGTCCTCTCTAGATGTGCAAAGCTGGTAGAGACACCCCCAAAAAGACTTGTAGAGAAAGGGGGTTCTACAAAGTATTGACTCCGGGGTGCGCCATACAAATGCCCCCCCCCCACACTTTTCACATATTTATTTGTATCATTTATCATTTTCCTTCCACTTCACAATTATGTGACACTTTGTGTTGGTCCATCACATAAAATCCCAATAAAATACATGTGAAAATGTGGGAAATTTCAAGGGGTATGAATACTTTTTCCAGGCCCTCACACTGATGTCTTAATAAATATGGAGCTGAATTCATTTATACTTTTTTTTATATTTATTTGCCTGGAGTTCAGTTCACAGGAGAGGATCCGTCCACCTATCAGATCTCTCCAATATAAAGCATCTCTGACAGTCTCATATTTCAGGTACTTTGGACGGGTCTCACTACATAAATCGACTTCTACAGAATTCATTCCAAACTTCCGTCTTCTGTACAGAAAACCCGAATGTGGTCACATGACTGCAATATCCGGCAATAAACAACACGGATAACGAAACACCTTCCTCTCCGAGACGACATGCAGCAAGTCGTAGCAGGAAAGAGAAAAAACATATATAATGGCTGAGCTCCGCCCCCCGGATTATACACCCAATGACCACACCCACACCCAGGGGGGGGGGGGGGCTCTGCTCAACTCTCACTGCACTGGATCTACAGAGCCAGAGAGGAGGAGCCGAGATCCCTACAGAGAGATACAAAGTAACACATAGTAATCCCTACAGAGAGATACAAAGTAACACATAGTAATCCCTACAGAGCGATACAAAGTAATCCCTACAGAGAGATACAAAGAAACACATAGCACACTCCCGGGTCCTGCACCCTGTACTTGGCACACTCCCGAGTCCTGCACCCTGTACATAGCACAATCCCGAGTCCTGCACCCTGTACTTGGCACACTCCTGAGTCCTGCACCCTGTACATAGCACACTCCCAAGACCTGTACCCTGTACATAGCACACTCCCAAGACCTGTACCCTGTACTTAGCACACTCCCGGGTCCTGCACCCTGTACATAGCACACTCCCGAGTCCTGCACCCTGTACATAGCACAATCCCGAGTCCTGCACCCTGTACATAGCACAATCCCGAGTCCTGCACCCTGTACATAGCACAATCCCGAGTCCTGCACCCTGTACATAGCACACTCCTGAGACCTGCACCTTGTACTTGGCACACTCCCGAGTCCTGCACCCTGTACTTGGCACACTCCCGAGTCCTGCACCCTGTACATAGCACACTCCTGAGTCCTGCACCCTGTACTTGGCACACTCCTGAGTCCTGCACCCTGTACATAGCACACTCCCGAGTCCTGCACCCTGTACATAGCACACTCCCGAGACCTGCACCCTGTACATAGCACACTCCCGAGTCCTGCACCCTGTACATAGCACACTCCCAAGACCTGTACCCTGTACTTAGCACACTCCCGGGTCCTGCACCCTGTACATAGCACACTCCCGAGTCCTGCACCCTGTACATAGCACAATCCCGAGTCCTGCACCCTGTACATAGCACAATCCCGAGTCCTGCACCATGTACATAGCACAATCCCGAGTCCTGCACCCTGTACATAGCACACTCCTGAGACCTGCACCTTGTACTTGGCACACTCCCGAGTCCTGCACCCTGTACTTGGCACACTCCCGAGTCCTGCACCCTGTACATAGCACACTCCTGAGACCTGCACCCTGTACTTGGCACACTCCTGAGACCTGCACCCAAGCTGCTTATAATTAGAGGACACTGGTCAAGGGGGAGGAGCCAGGAGTGCCAGTAGGGGACCCGACCAAGAGGAGGATCGGGGCCATAGTTAGTATAACTTTAACAATTAATGGCACCGCATGGGGTGCTAATTTGCAGCACATTTTCTGTGCACCAAAACGCAGAATGGAAATGGAGTCGCATTGTCCTGTTAGGAGCCAGAAAGCGGAACACAGTGTAGGTTGTGTCAGTAAATTGTACCCGGATCTGTCCTCCTACCAGTCCTGTGTGTGGGGTCACCGAGGGACTTCCTTCAGGAAGGAAGATTTCCCCGGATATGTTCTCTTATATTACATTGTACACAATAATCATCATCAATATACACAGCCAATCACAGCCAGCAGGAGAGAATACAGAGGAATACAAGAGTGTCATGTGACAGAGCGGAGGGTGAAGCCTCCAATAATCACCATCATAGGAGATCCAACCTCCATCTACTACTATATTCTACACACACACACCGCATCTCAGCATCTGGAGTGTCAGTGTGTCATTATTGTGGGGTCCCTGGTGTCAGTGTGTCATTATTGTGGGGTCCCTGGTGTCAGTGTGTCATTATTGTGGGGTCCCTGGTGTCAGTGTGTCATTATTGTGGGGTCCCTGGTGTCAGTGTGTCATTATTGTGGGGTCCCTGGTGTCAGTGTGTCATTATTGTGGGGTCCCTGGTGTCAGTGTGTCATTATTGTGGGGTCCCTGGTGTCAGTGTGTCATTATTTTGGGGTCCCTGGTGTCAGTGTGTCATTATTGTGGGGTCCCTGGTGTCAGCGTGTCATTATTGTGGGGTCCCTGGTGTCAGTGTATTTTGGGCATGCTGTGAGTAGTTGGGCAGAGTTAGTCAGGAGGCGTGTCTCACCTCTCAGGAAGTAGGCAGGGCATGCTGTGTGAGCAGTGTTGGTGGTGGGCGGAGTTAGTCAGGGGGCGGGTTTAACATCTCAGGTAGTAGGCGGGGAATGCTGTGAGTAGCAGTGGGTGGACTTATGTAATGGGTGGTTCTCACCCCCCTACATACGTAGGAGGGGTATTTAGTGTTGGGAGGAGTTAGTCAGGGGGCGTCCTAAATCTCAGGTAGTAGGTGGGGCATGCTGTGTGTAGTGATAGGCGGGGATATGTAGGGGGCAGGTCTCACCTCTCAGGTAGTAGGCTGGGCATGGTGTGAGTAGTGGTGGGCGGAGTCAGTCAGGGGGTGCGTCTTACCGTCAGGTAGTAGGTGGGGAATGCTGTGTTTAGTGGTGGGTGGAGTTATGTGTGGGCGGGTCTTACCTCTCAGGTAGTATGCTGCGTGAGTAGTGTTGGTGGTGGGCGGAGTCAGGTAGGGGGTGGTTTTCACCTCTCAGGTAGTGGGAGGGGCACTGTGTGAGTAGCAGTGGGTGGAGTTAGGGGGTGTCTCTCACCTCTCAAGTAGTAGGCGGTGTGAGTAGTGTTAATGGTGGGCGGAGTGAGGTGGGGGTGTGTCTTACCTCTCAGGTAGAAGGCGGGCACGCTGTGAGTAGTGGTGGGAGGGGTCAGGTAGGGGGCGGTCCTCATCTCAGGTAGTCGGCGGGGCATGCTGTGTGCGTGGTGTTGGTGGTGGGAGGAGTCAGGTAGGGGGCAGTTCTTACATCTCAGGTAGTAGGCGGGTTGTGGTGTGAGTAGTGTTGGTGGTGGGCGGAGTTAGTCAGGGGGAAGGCCTTACAGTATCTGACAGAAGTAAGTACACCCCTCAGTCACATTCATGTGACAACACTGAAGAAATGATACTTGTCTACAATGTAAAGTAGTGAGTGTACAGCTTGTATAACAGTGTAAATTTGCCGTCCCCTCAAAATAACTCAACACACAACCATTAATGTCTAAACCGCTGGCAACAAAAGTTAGTACACCCCTAAATAAAAAATATCTCCAAATTGGACCCAATTTGGACATTTTCACTTAGGGGTGTACTAACTTTTGTGAGATACTGTACCTCTCAGGTAGTAGGCGGGGCACAGTGTGAGTATCGTTCGTGGTAGGCGGAATTAGGCAGGGGGCGTGTCTTACCTCACAGGTAGTAGTCGGGTACAGTGTGTGTAGTGTTGGTGGTGGGCGGAGTTAGGTAGGGGCATGTGTTACCTTTCAGGTAGTAGGCGGGGCAGTGTGTAGTGGTGGGTGGAGTTAGGTAGGGGGTGTCTTACCTCTCAGGTAGTAGGTGGGGCACAGTGTGTGGTGGGTGGAGTTAGGCAGGGGGTGTGTCTTACCTCTCAGGTAATAGGTGGAGCACAGTGTGTAGTGGTGGGTGGAGTTAGGTAGGGGGCATGTTATACCTCTCAGGTAGTAGGCAGGGCAGTGTGTCGTGGTGGGCGTGTCTTACCTTTCAGGTAGTAGGCGGGGCACAGTGTGTAGTGGTGGGTGGGGTTAGGCAGGGGGTGTGTCTTACCTTTCAGGTAGTAGGCGGGGCACAGAGTGTGTAGTGGTGGGCGTGTATTACCTCTCAGGTAGTAGGCGGGGCAGTGTGTAGTGGTGGGCGTGTCTTACCTTTCAGGTAGTAGGCGGGGCAATGTGTCGAGGTGGGTGGAGTTAGGCAAGGGGGCGTGTCTTACCTCTCAGGTAGTAGGCGGGGCAGTGTGTAGTGGTGGGCGTGTCTTACCTCTCAGGTAGTAGGCGGGGCAGTGTGTAGTGGTGGGCGTGTCTTATCTCTCAGGTAGTAGGCAGGGCACAGTGTGTAGTGGTGGGTGGAGTTAGGTAGGGGAGTGTCTTACCTCTCAGGTAGAAGGCGGGGCACAGTGTGTAGAGGTGGGTGGAGTTAGGTAGGGGAGTGTCTTATCTCTCAGGTAGTAGGCGGGGCACAGTGTGTAGTGGTGGGTGGAGTTAGGTAGGGGAGTGTCTTACCTCTCAGGTAGAAGGCGGGCACAGTGTGTAGAGGTGGGTGGAGTTAGGTAGGGGAGTGTCTTATCTCTCAGGTAGTAGGCGGGGCACAGTGTGTAGTGGTGGGTGGAGTTAGGTAGGGGAGTGTCTTACCTCTCAGGTAGTAGGCGGGGCAGTGTGTAGTGGTGGGTGGAGTTAGGTAGGGGAGTGTCTTACCTCTCAGGTAGAAGGCGGGCACAGTGTGTAGAGGTGGGTGGAGTTAGGTAGGGGAGTGTCTTACCTCTCAGGTAGTAGGCGGGCACAGTGTGTAGAGGTGGGTGGAGTTAGGTAGGGGAGTGTCTTACCTCTCAGGTAGTAGGCGGGGCAGTGTGTAGAGGTGGGTGGAGTTAGGTAGGGGAGTGTCTTACCTCTCAGGTAGTAGGCGGGGCAGTGTGTAGTGGTGGGTGGAGTTAGACAAGGGGGCGTGTCTTACCTCTCAGGTAGTAGGCGGGGCAGTGTGTAGTGGTGGGCGTGTCTTACCTATCAGGTAGTAGGCGGGGCAGTGTGTAGTGGTGGGCGTGTCTTACCTTTCAGGTAGTAGGCGGGGCAGCCGTCCTCCCGCAGTCGGGCCAGTAGGAGGCCGAGGACGGAGGAGGGGGCGGGCTCTTCTCGGGTGGTGTCGTCATAGAGGAGGAGGTCCCGGTGCTCGAGTTGGCGGGGGGCGGGGAGGACGGAGCGGGCGGACAGAGTTCCTCTCCGGAGGCGGCGGAGTAGAAGGCCGGGGAGGGACAGGCTGAGGGCGGACTCGATGTGTCCGGATTGGAAGCGCTCGTGTGGCCGGCAGTCTAGGAGGAGAAGGCCGGAGCCGGACTCTAGTTCAGCCTGTAGCCAGCCGGAGCTCTTCCCGGGGGGAGCCGCCGCCATCTACTGCTCCTGCGTGAGAGGAGGGAGGAGCTACACTGCCAGACACACCCACCTCCACCCGACCTGTCCTACCACCAGGGGGAGGAGGAGCTACACTCCCAGACACACCCACCTCCCGGACCTGTCCTACCACCAGGGGGAGGAGGAGCTACACTCCCAGACACACCCACCTCCCGGACCTGTCCTACCACCAGGGGGAGGAGGAGCTACACTCCCAGACACACCCACCTCCCCGAACTGTCCTACCACAGCGTCCGCTCACCAAACAGAAAGTGACGGCGGGCACCGCCCCCCAACTTCTAACCTCTCCAGAACCGACGTCCAGTAACCACACCCCCTGAGGGGGAGGAGCCGCCTGTCACACCCCCTGCCGTCAGGGTCATAGATGTGAATGGAGGGGCCGGGAGCGCGCCTGTCATAGATCGCAATGGGGGGAGGCCGGGAGCGCGCCTGTCATAGATCTCAATGGGGGAGGCCGGGAGCGCGCCTGTCATAGATCTCAATGGGGGAGGCCGGGAGCGCGCCTGTCATAGATCTCAATGGGGGAGGCCGGGAGCGCGCCTGTCATAGATCTCAATGGGGGAGGCCGGGAGCGCGCCTGTCATAGATCTCAATGGCGGAGGCCGGGAGCGCGCCTGTCATAGATCTCAATGGGGGAGTCCGGGAGCGCGCTCTGTGCCTGCGGACAGAATTAGGAGATTTTAACCTCATGTGACATTTTTTGTTTAGAAGGTAAAATCTGTATAATTTTTGCTGGAAAAATTGCAACTCCCAAATATTATATTTATTGGAGACCCCGAGGAATAAGATGACTGATGTTGGGGGGAGGGGGGGGGGGGTTGTATTTTTTATTTATTGGAGACCCCGCAGAATAAAATGGGATTGTTACCATTTTTATATCGCACAGATTTATTTTTAAACTAATTTTTTTACGCTTTAAAATTGCGTATTTCGATGGAACCGCGCCAAACTTATGGAACCTAAAATCTCCATCGGCAACGCTTTAGCTGTAAAGCCATTTTCACATGTTTTAAAATCATTTTAGGCCCAAAGATGACATAAAACCGGCTCTATTGTCTCAAAGCAAAAACACCCCAGAGAATAAAATGGCGCTAGTTCAAAATGTTGTATAACTTAGGCCCCGCCCCCTCGCACACGGGATGCCGATGCAAACTCTGCTGAACGCATGTTTTAAAAAGCAGAAACCTGCGTTTAAAAAAAAAATGTGCGTTTTGCCACGTTTAATCATGTTTGCATTTGTAAAGACATCATCATATAGACCCTCCCCCACCTCAGAGAGAGCCGCTGTACACTTGCTTCTCTTTCTGTGTGTTTTTTTTTTGGGGAAATGGATCCCATATTAAATACCTGTCAGGAAATGACTATACCTGTCAGGAAATGACTATACCTGTCAGGAAATGACTATACCTGTCAGGAAATGACTATACCTGTCAGGAAATGACTATACCTGTCAGGAAATGACTATACCTGTCAGGAAATGCTCCTGATGTCGCTCTTGATGAGGCAGCAACGTTGTCGCAAACTGCGTGAGAGGTCCAGAGTCGGAGCTCGTCGATATCGGACCCGTCCGTTGATGGCACAGCGAATGTCCGTTGGATATTTCACAAACATGGTGGGGGGGTTGGGGGCTGACTAGACATTGGATTGCAGGTTTTTCTTTGTGGATGACGTGTGTGATATATATGAGCTGGGTTTACGGCTACCTGTCAGGTCAATGACTTTACACTCTGTCAGGAAATGACTTTAACCACCTGTCAGGGAAATGACTTTACCATCCTGGTCAGGAAATGACTTGACCAACTGTCAGGATATGACCTTTACCACCGTGTCAGGAAAATGACCTTTACCACCTGTCAGTAATGACTATTACCACCTGTCAGGAAATGACTCTTTACCACCATGTTCAGGAAATGGACTTTACAACCTGTCAGGAAAATGACTTTACCACCTGTCAGGAAATGACTTTTACCACCTGTTCAGGAAATGACTTTAATCACCTGTATCGCTCTCAGGCTCACTTTTACCACTGTCAGGAAATGACTTTACCACCTGTCAGGAAATGACTTTACCACCTGTCAGTAACATTGACTTTACCTACCTGTCAGGAACATGGACTTTTACCAAACCTGAGTCAGGAAATGACTTTACCACCTGTCAAGGAAATGACTTTACCACCTGTGGAAAAAAATGACATTGCTATGCTTTGGTCAGACTAGGCGGAGTCAGTGATTAGATTAGAAAGGGATGAAGGGTCGGGGCAAAGAAGTGGAGGCTCCTCATTGTCTAAGCTACCGAAAAAAAAAAAAAAAAAAAAAAATTGTTTTCTTATGGCATCGCATCAGTGAGTAGATACGCTCTATGAACCATCTGCAGGGGTCTCAAACTGGCGGCCCTCCAGCTGTTGCGGAAAACTACAAGTCCCATGAGGCAATGCAAGGCTGACAGTTACAAAGCCTGACTCCCACAGGCAGAGGCATGATGGGACTTGTAGTTTCGCAACAGCTGGAGGGCCGCCAGTTTAAGACCCCCTGACCTAAAGTAATTACCACATTTTAAACCAATTTTTTTTAGTATTTATGATTTACCATCATATTTGAGTTTTCTGGTCCAAAAAAATTGGGTTCATTTAAAAAAAAACGTAAACGCGGATGCTGCGTTTTGCATCTGAAACGTGGAAAAGCAAAGTGTCTGAAGCCATTTTTTTTGCTTCTGGAAAAACGAGGTTAAACGCAACTGCATAAAAAAAAAAAAAAAAAAAAAATGAGACTGTGTACATGGACACATAGGATAACATTGCATGCGTTCAGGGGCAGTTGAGGGGGGGGAAAAAAAAAAAAAAAGTGTCCAACTGCCTCTGAACGCGCGTTTAACAGCGTCTCGTTTGCATGGGGCCTAACAATATTACCACAAAAGTCTAGGAAAACACACAAAAAAAAAAAAAAAAAAAAAAAAAAAAAATGATTTTTCGGGCAAACAAATGCAATAAACTACTCAAGTTTTTGGTAAGATCTAAAAAGGTGGCGGTCGCACGGAGTACATAGATTCTCATCATCTCATGCTTTATATTTTCGTGCGTCTGTGAAATTGTGACGTCGGTCCCTGAGATCTTCTATAGGCGACGCTTCAAAAAGCCCCCCTATAGGTGATCAGTTTAGTGTACTGGAGGAGGTCCGGTGTAGAATTATCGCTCTCACTCCGGCGACAGGTAACATGTTCATCACAACTGACGCTTTCATGTGTTGGCGACTTTGCTAATGTTCATACAGGGAGTGCAAAGCCACGCGGCTCGGGAGTGCAAAGCCACGCGGCTCGGGAGTGCAAAGCCACGCGGCTCGGGAGTGCAAAGCCACGCGGCTCGGGAGTGCAAAGCCACGCGGCTCGGGAGTGCAAAGCCACGCGGCTCGGGAGTGCAAAGCCACGCGGCTCGGGAGTGCAAAGCCACGCGGCTCGGGAGTGCAAAGCCACGCGGCTCGGGAGTGCAAAGCCACGCGGCTCGGGAGTGCAAAGCCACGCGGCTCGGGAGTGCAAAGCCACGCGGCTCGGGAGTGCAAAGCCACGCGGCTCGGGAGTGCAAAGCCACGCGGCTCGGGAGTGCAAAGCCACGCGGCTCGGGAGTGCAAAGCCACGCGGCTCGGGAGTGCAAAGCCACGCGGCTCGGGAGTGCAAAGCCACGCGGCTCGGGAGTGCAAAGCCACGCGGCTCGGGAGTGCAAAGCCACGCGGCTCGGGAGTGCAAAGCCACGCGGCTCGGGAGTGCAAAGCCACGCGGCTCGGGAGTGCAAAGCCACGCGGCTCGGGAGTGCAAAGCCACGCGGCTCGGGAGTGCAAAGCCACGCGGCTCGGGAGTGCAAAGCCACGCGGCTCGGGAGTGCAAAGCCACGCGGCTCGGGAGTGCAAAGCCACGCGGCTCGGGAGTGCAAAGCCACGCGGCTCGGGAGTGCAAAGCCACGCGGCTCGGGAGTGCAAAGCCACGCGGCTCGGGAGTGCAAAGCCACGCGGCTCGGGAGTGCAAAGCCACGCGGCTCGGGAGTGCAAAGCCACGCGGCTCGGGAGTGCAAAGCCACGCGGCTCGGGAGTGCAAAGCCACGCGGCTCGGGAGTGCAAAGCCACGCGGCTCGGGAGTGCAAAGCCACGCGGCTCGGGAGTGCAAAGCCACGCGGCTCGGGAGTGCAAAGCCACGCGGCTCGGGAGTGCAAAGCCACGCGGCACGGGAGTGCAAAGCCACGTGACTGGAGCTTTACTCAAAACCAAAACAGACAAGATCCACCAGGTGAAATTTTTTTTTAACAAACAATTTATTAAAATATAAATAAAAATATTTACACACAAAAAACACATAAACGTAAACAAAGAACCTCGACGTTGCGGTCACATGTCGGTATGGCGGGCGGGGGCGGGGCCCCTCTTCTCTATACATTCCCTCAGCTTGTCCTCAGTCAGGGAAAGTCTCTGCTCCAGAATGGCCACCGTCTGTATGGAGAGAGATGACAGACCAGTCACATGACAATGGATGACCAATGGTATGTATGTATTTGGGGGTGGGGGGGTACACACACCACCCTGGGACTGGGGGGGGGGGGGGGCTTTGGGGGCGGCAACCCATTAAAAAAAAAAAAAAAAAAAAAGCTCCGCCCACAGAGCTGTGTCATTCAGTGAATGAGCTACAACTGTCGGTAATGCAGCGGACAGCATGTAGTTCTCCATGAACTGTGGGGGGGCGCTGGTGAGCGCTCCGTGATTTGTTGATCTTCCGGATCTCCAGGAACTGTCTGCCTGTATAGGAGGTACGGGGGAGGTGCGGGCAGATCGCCATGTTGAGAGGGTGCAGAGTGAGCCT
>CM053032.1:4295655-4350655 GCA_028564925.1 Lithobates sylvaticus | reverse complement strand
CATTTTTTTGGGAAAAAACACACAATGAAAAAAAATAAAAATAAATAAAAAAAAAAACAGGAAACAGTAAAGTTTGCCCCATTTTTGTTTGTTTTAATGTGAAACATGTTATGCTGACAGAAATCGGATCTATCTTCTAAGCAAAAAATGTATCACTTTTATGCCTATTACAAGGAATGTAAACATCTCATATAATAGAAATAAGAGATGACAGGTCCTCTTTATGGAGAGATCTTGTAATAGAAATAAGAGATGACAGGTCCTCTTTATGGAGATCTCATGTAATAGAAATAAGAGATGACAGGTCCTCTTTATGGAGAGATCTTGTAATAGAAATAAGGGATGACAGGTCCTCTTTATGGAGAGATCTTGTAATAGAAATAAGGGATGACAGGTCATCTTTATGGAGAGATCTTGTAATAGAAATAAGGGATGAAAGGTCCTCTTTATGGAGATATAAAGAAATAAGAGATGACAGGTCCTCTTAATAGAAATAAGAGATGAGATCTCATGTAATAGAAATAAGAGATGACAGGTCCTCTTTATGGGGATCTCATGTAATAGAAATAAGAGATGACAGGTCCTCTTTATGGAGATCTCATGTAATAGAAATAAGAGATGACAGGTCCTCTTTATGAAGAGATCTCATGTAATAGAAATAAGAGATGACAGGTCCTCTTTATATGAGATCTCATGTAATAGGAATAAGAGATGACAGGTCCTCTTTATGAAGAGATCTCATGTAATAGAAATAAGAGATGACAGGTCCTCTTTATGGAGAGATCTGGGGGGGGGGGGGGGGTCAAAAAGATCTCACATTTTACACTTAAAAGCAAAAAAATAAAATGTTATTTTTACTAAAAACAAATATAAAATGAAAGCAGAGGCCGTAGAGAATAAAATGGTGGGTGTTGCAATGTTTCACGTCACACGGGATTTGCGCAGGTTTTTCAAATGCATTTTTTTTTTTTTCTAGAAAAAAAAAAAAAAGATTTTTACATGTAGGAGAGAAATGTGAGAATTGTCTTAGGCTGGAAGTAGTGAATACGACCGCAGGTCTGAGATTCAGGAGATCTCTGTGTAAGCAGATCATTCCAGGTTTATCACAAAGGGGGGGGGGGGGGGGGGGGGGGGGGAGATTTACTAAGACTGGAGAACCCAAAATGTGGTTGAGCTCTGCATGGGAGCCAATCAGCTTCTAACTTCAGCTTCAATTAAGCTGACAAAAAAAAAAAAAAAAAAAAAAACCCTGGAAGCCGATTGGTTTCTATGAAGAGCGGCAGCAGATTTTGCACCCTCCAGTTTTAGTAGCTCATCCCCCGATGTCAGGAGCCGAGCGCCGGCCGCCATCACATTCCACTGCCGGGTATTCCAAATATTTACGCCTCTCTTGCACTTACTTGTTCATCGGATCCCCCGGAGGTGAAGAAATCTCCTTCCCGTGAAAACCTGACACAAGTCACGGCGCCCTGCGAACAACACGGAGAGGACACGGAAATCAGAGAACATCCCCTGTACAGCGCAGAGCCGCGGGGAAACGCCCCCCATTATTACCGCTACAAAACACCTTCACATTATACCCAAACCAGACATTTCTTATATACACCAATCAGAGGGGGCGGCTGCATTCGTTTTTTAGGCCCCCCCTCCTCCTCTGTTTTCATCTGGTAATCCGGCCAGCAACACAGGGAGGTGTATGAGAGCTCCCCCAACTCTGGATGAAGGAGCACAGGGGGTGGGGGGGGTTAGTGTATCCAAATCTGTTAGTCCATCTAACAAAGTCAAACTACAGCTCATGCTTTATAATCCGTTACAGCAAACTCCCCCCCACCCCCCCTTTTTGGGATAAAGATTTTACATAAAAAGCTGATGATTGTGAGCACCCCTGTCAGTGGTACGTGGTTTGTCTTATCACTTACTGTTACATCTGCAGGACAGCCTGTTTTTTTTTTTTTTTTTTTTTTTTTTAAACGGGACATACTGGCTGGAGAACAAAGCAGGAAATAAAAAAATAAAAAAAAGTCTAAGGGCCAGATCACGCCACATGCAGTCCAGTGCAGTTTTTTTTTAAATACACATGGATAGTAGGTTATGTTTTTTTTTTATGGTCAGTTCCAGAAAAAAAAAAAAAAAAAAAAGGGAACATGCTGCATTTTTCCTGTAAAAGGCATCAAAATTGCACCGAGTGGACCCCAAAGGGAAAAAAAATAAGAACATAAATAAAATAAAACAAAAAACAAAAACACAGTAACACAAATGGTTCCGAGTACGTTTTTGTGGTGTGAACCAGCCTTACAGGAAAAAAAAAAAAAAAAAATACGTAAACAGCCATCGCCGCTACGAATCGATGAGCTGCAATATATTACAGGTTTGGGTTTATTATGACTCTAAGGACGCAGGGAAGAATACAGACAGACAGTCATTTGTGTCTATATCTGGAGTTGGGCTTTTACCAGTGTGTTCTGGGTAATCTGCCCTCGTCTCCTAGAAGCGTTTTCCTTGTTAGCTACAGCATAACTGATTGGCTCCTTGTGCCGCTTCCCCCCTCCCCCAGTCTGAGCTGTGCAAGGACAGCAACCAGGTCACATTCCGGTAAAGAAATACATTTAGTAATGCTGAATACAGATATTGTGTTATATCTGCCAGGAAATCCTTTGTAAGAAGTGAAGACACAGAGAAGTCCAACAAGGTGCATGACATCTCCTGGATTTCTATTTACATTTTTTAGGACTCCTGGAAGACCGCTGATCCTCATCTCTGCAGCTGCTATGCCCGCCCCTCCCCCTGCCCAATCACAGACATTTTGGTATGTGAAAATTCACAAAATACAAAGGCTTCTGTGAATGGGCAACAGAGGAGAGAAGAGTGCTACTGTGCAGCTGCTATGCCTTCCCCTCAGTTGCCCACTTTCACAGAAGCCTTTGCATTTTGTGAATGGTCACATAATACCAAGACTCGTGATTGGGCAGGAGGGGGGAGAGGCAAGCAAAGCAGCTGCATCGACTCTACTCACCTCTATTGTCCATTCATAGAAGCCTTTGTATATATGTGTTCTGTAACTGGGCAAGAGGGGAGGGATGGGGTGGGCATAGCAGCTGCAGTGACTCTCCTCTCCATTCACAGAAGCCTTTGTATTTTGTGAATATGTTCACATAATACCAAGACTTTTGTAATTGGGCAGGAGGAGGGGGGAGGGGTGGGCACAGCAGCTGAAGCAACTACTGTTGAAGGTGCAGAGATCAGTAGTATTGTAAGAGATAGATAGGAGAGGTGAGAGAGGGAGAAGTCCAGGTGGTGTCATGAACCTTGTTGGATTTAACTCATAGCGTGCCTCCACTTGTTACAAAGTTGCTTCAAAAAAAAAAAAAAAAAAAAAAAAGTTCCAGGTGTGGATATTTTTACATAGTTACGTTGTTCCAGCTCGGTCCAATGTAATTCTGTATATACCATAGCTGGCTGATGCTGGAAATCACAACTACACCGCTACTACAGTGACCTCCTTTGGCGCCACGGTCTTGTGCCCTGCAGCATTGGAAACACAGGCGGTCGGCCGCTCCACATGTGCACCATTCAGAGAATATGTCGCATCCACTGAATGAATGCTAAACGTTCTCTGATTGGATGAGGTGGAGAGCCTCCGGGTGTATGGGGGTGTTGGGTAGGAATGGTATGACCCGTTACCTGATGTCCATGCAGTGTATACAATAAGCGTCCTTCCAATAAGTCCAGGATCTTCAGGGTGGAGTCATTAGAGGAGGTGATGAGATAATTACCGGAGGGATGGAAGGAGAGCGAATTCACCACCCCGCTGTGCACTGCAAGACAAGACAATTGTGACAGTCATCACCCTGTGCTGTGCGGACACTCAGTCCCACCCCACCCCCCCCCCCCCCCCCACTCCCCCCCCTGTGCCCCCCCACCCCCCACCCCCCCCCCCCCCCCACCCCCCCCCCCCCCCCCCCAGGCCCCCCCCTACCCCCCCCCCCCCCCACCCCACCCACCCCCCCCCCCCCCCCCCAATAGTGACCTGTAAAAAACAATTTTCTAAAAATAAAGCCAAAGTGTTCTTAGATAAAATGCAAAAGAGTTGCTGCCATCTGTATCCACTTTGGCTGGATTTCCCCTCACTTCCTGTGTGGTCAAAAAAAAATAAAAAATAAAGTCCTGCAAGCAGCATCTTTGGAGCGGTGTATACACCCCTCCTCCACTGCCCCTGCCCATTGAAATGAATGGGCACCGCTGCTAAAGCGCCTCCGCAGCGGCGCTACACAGGCACATTTAACCCTTTCTTCGGCCACTAGCGGGGGGTTAAAAGTGCCCGACTAGTGGTCAAATAGCGCCGCCAATGCTGCTCGCAGCTCAGTGTAAAAGGGCTCTAATGGACAAGCAGAGCACAGCTCAGGAGCAAGCCCCCAGCATGAGGGAGGAGCCAGGGAGTGGGGGACCCCAGAAGGAGGATCGAGGCTGCTCTGTGGAAAACCTTTCCAAAGCCGGTAAGCGGCGCGATTTTTTTATTTTTTTTTAAACACCTTAAAAAGGCACTTTCACACTGAGGCAGTGGGGGGCGTCGGCGGTAAAGCACCGCCATTTTTAACGGCACTTAACCGCCGTTTTAGCAGCACTTTTAATCCCCTCTAGCAGCAAATGAAGGTGTGAATAGGTCCGTGTAGCGCCGCTGCTAAAACGTTTTGGCGGTGCGGTCCATTGAAAGAAGGAAGGAAGAAGGAAGAAGGAAGGAAGAAGAAGGAAGGAAGGAAGGAAGAAGAAGGAAAGAAGGAAGAAGAGAGAAGAAGAAGAAGAAGGAAGAAGAAGGAAGAAGGAAGAAGGAAGAAGAAGAAAGAAGAAGAAGAAGGAAGAAGGAAGAAAAAAGAAGGAAGAAGGAAGAAGGAAGAAGGAAGAAGGAAGAAGGAAGAACGAAGAAGGAAGAAGAAAGAAGAAGAAGAAGAAGGAAGAAGAAGGAAGAAGAAGAAGAAGAAGAAGAAGGAAGAAATCAGAAAGAAAGGAGCTGTCATTGGCTGACAGCTGATCACGTGGTAAAGGGCTGGGCTCCGATTAGCTGAGTCCCAAAGAGTCGGTGATCACAGAGCACCTTCCATGTACTCCATCCCAGCAATTTAAAGGGGTTGTATAGGCATTCTGTGTGCAGCAGCCTCCGCCCCCCCCCCCCCCCCCCCCCCCCATACTTACCTGAGGTCCCTCTATGTCCACAAGTCTCTTAGCCGTCAAGATCCTCCTTCCTGATTGGCTGAGACAACAGCAGCGCCATTGGCTTTTGCTGCTGTCAAAGTCAGCTAACCAATCAGGGGAGAGGGGGGCGGGACTGGGTTGGGGCTTGGTGTCTGAATGGACACAGGGAGCTGTGACTCTGGTGTACCCATAGCAAGCTGCTTGCTGGGGGGGGGGGGGGGGGAATACTGAACAGGGAGGGGCTCACAGAAGAGGGACCTGAGAAGAGGATCGGGGCTGCTCTGTGCAAATCCACTGCAACAGAGGAGGAGAGTAGAACATGTTTATTATTTTTATAGGGGGAAAAAAAAACAAACACAAAAGTAAATAAAAGTCAGTAGCTACAAACACTGTAGATAAGCAGACTTACCTGTCCTGGGTGCCCGCGATGTCACACCCCCCCCCCCCCCAGACCAACCATCCCTCGGCTCTCAGGTCCTGGCGCCGCCATTCCAACTAAGGGAAACAGGCAGCAGAGCCTTGCGGCTTCACTGCCGTTTCCTACTGTGCATGCGCGAGTCACGCAGTGCTTGGTGAATGGGGCGCACTGTGTCGTGGGACACACACAGTTCCCATAACACACCGTGCCCCATTCACTAGAAGACGTCACGAGGAGGAGAAGACTGAAGATAACAGAGGAAGAGGCAGATTAGGACTATCTGCCTAGCAACAGTCATTTCTGGCAAGTTAAAAAAAAAAAAATGTCCCCCTTCCAAAAATTTTTAGGCAGTTTTTATTTTTTTAGGGTGGCCCTCCACTTTAAGCCCACGCTGTAACCGTCTTTTGACTATAGCGCGGGCATGAAGTAGTTAAGGAATTAAACCAAAATGTAATACAACGTAGATCCAGTCTGAGATCAGGCAGCGCCCGGTGCCTCAGGTGGTGAGTATTGTATACCTTGGTAGTGTTGGAGAAGTTTGTTCATTCGAATATCCCAAACTTTCACCGTGTTATCAGTTGCAGCTGCAGCAATACAAGTCCCGCTGGGGTGAAAGTCCACATAGTTCACAAACCTGCAAGAAAAAGAGGAGGAGAAGAATAAAGCTGCGTTCACATACGTGCAAAATGGACGCAGTTTTTACGGCATGACATGCGAGTGTGACCGCCATCTCAATGGAGCCGATTCACACAGCTCCGGGACAGGCAGTGTGAATTCCACAAGGGTCCCGTGTGTTTTTGGGTCTGGTTCAGGTAAAAATTTGGACCCGAATCACACCTGAACCAGAAAAATAAAAATATAAAATAAATAAAGACCAACACACGCACACACACCTGACCCCCCCATGCTGGGAACCACAGCCGCACATTTGTGAAGCCGGCCTCATACATGGGATTAAAACCAGCATACTGGAGATGTCCGTCCCGATTACCTTCCCCTCATCACATGTATCCCTCCCAATAAGTAAAAAGAAGCCACATGACTGTATATCCCTATGGATAGGAGTCTGTGGCCATTCAGATATTTAATTATTCCCAACAAGAACTAAATGAGCTTTAAAAGATGCTCTTGCTGACCTCTGAAGGCGCAGGCACCGTGGAGCAATTCATTGTCAAAGTTCACAAAATAATCAATTATGTCACCCAAGTCCTCTCAGCAACTCTGCTCCCTTTTGTATCCCCCACCAGAACAGGCCCCTGCTCCCCCTCCCAGCAGTGACTTAGCAGCTCAGCTCAAACTAAAGAATTGCTCCACAGTGCCTGCAGCTACAGAGTATGGTACTACAAAACAGGAAGGGTTCACATACACTAATACTTTTGCTGCCTTTGAATTTACATCTGAGAAACACACACACACACACACACCTCAGTGTGAGACTCACCCGGCCTGCTCACAGAAGGAGTGGATACATTCTCTGCTGGTTTTGTCCCACAGCTTTATGGTTTTATCATCACTGGCGGATACGATGAGTCTTCCGTCCGGGGAAAATCTGTACAGGAAGAGATGGAATGAGACCAGAACCTTCTACCATGTATGGAGGACACGCCCAGTGCAGAGACCAGAACCTTCTACCATGTATGGAGGACACGCCCAGCGCAGAGACCAGAACCTTCTACCATGTATGGAGGACACGCCCAGCGCAGAGACCAGAACCTTCTACCATGTATGGAGGCCACACCCAGTGCAGAGACTGGAACCTTCTACCATGTATGGAGGCCACGCCCAGTGCAGAGACCAGAACCTTCTACCATGTATGGAGGACACGCCCAGTGCAGAGACTGGAACCTTCTACCATGTATGGAGGACACGCCCAGTGCAGAGACCAGAACCTTCTACCATGTATGGAGGACACGCCCAGTGCAGAGACCGGAACCTTCTACCATGTATGGAGGCCACGCCCAGTGCAGAGACCAGAACCTTCTACCATGTATGGAGGACACGCCCAGTGCAGAGACCAGAACCTTCTACCATGTATGGAGGCCACGCCCAGTGAAGAGACCAGAACCTTCTACCATGTATGGAGGCCACGCCCAGTGCAGAGACCAGAACCTTCTACCATGTATGGAGGACACGCCCAGTGCAGAGACCAGAACCTTCTACCAAGTATTGAGGCCACGCCCAGTGCAGAGACCGAACCTTCTACCAAGTATGGAGGCCACGCCCAGTGCAGAGACCAGAACCTTCTACCATGTATGGAGGACACGCCCAGTGCAGAGACCAGAACCTTCTACCATGTATGGAGGCCACACCCAGTGCAGAGACCAGAACCTTCTACCATGTATGGAGGACACGCCCAGTGCTGAGACCAGAACCTTCTACCATGTATGGAGGACACGCCCAGCGCAGAGACCAGAACCTTCTACCATGTATGGAGGACACGCCCAGTGCAGAGACCAGAACCTTCTACCATGTATGGAGGACACGCCCAGTGCAGAGACCAGAACCTTCTACCATGTATGGAGGCCACACCCAGTGCAGAGACCAGAACCTTCTACCATGTATGGAGGACACGCCCAGTGCCGAGACCAGAACCTTCTACCGTGTATGGAGGACACGCCCAGTGCCGAGACCAGAACCTTCTACCGTGTATGGAGGACACGCCCAGTGCCGAGACCAGAACCTTCTACCATGTATGGAGGCCACGCCCAGTGCCGAGACCAGAACCTTCTACCATGTATGGAGGCCACGCCCAGTGCCGAGACCAGAACCTTCTACCATGTATGGAGGCCACACCCAGTGCAGAGACCAGAACCTTCTACCATGTATGTCTACCATTCCCCCTGACCCGCTACACCCACCTCTTCTACTATCCATTTCTTTACATACAAAATTGTGAAAGTGATATTAAAGTTTTGTTTTTTAATAACAAACATGTTATACTTACCTGCTCTGTGTAATGATTTGCACAGAGCAGCCCCGATCCTCCTCTTAGGTCCCACACCGGCGCTCCTGGCCCCTCCCTCCTGCCAGCACCCAAGCAGGCACGCTCCCGAGCCATTGCTCATAGCGCCCATTTACACAGAGCTGCAACTCGGCTGCCCCCCTCTCTCCTCATTGGCTGCGATTGACAGAGGTGAGAGCCAATTGCTTCTGCTGCTGTCTCAGCCAATGAGGGAGAGTCCCCAGAAGTAAAGGGGGGGGGGGGCTGCTGCACAGAGTTTTTAACCTTCCTGTACAGAACGGAATACATGAAGGTAAAATATCTGAAGCCTTTAGAACCCCTTTAAGGAGCCCATTTTGGTTCACATGGGTCTTATTGTTGTAAATACAAACCACACCCCCCTCCCTATAAGAGGTGCCTGCTGGATCTCTATGGATAAAGTTCACATGACAGCCCAGCCGGTCTTCCTATAAACAGAGAGGTTGTGTAGGATGGGGGGGATGGGACCACTCACCTTGCACAGCGCACCCAGTTGATATGTTGGTTCAGAGAGAAGAGGAACTTCTGCCGGTGAACCGTCCAAACTTTCACCGTCTTATCATCGGACGCCGTGACCAGAGACTGCCCGTCCCCGGAGAAGCTGACACTCCGCACCGTGCCGGTGTGAGCCTTAAACACCGTAGATTCTCCTTTTCTGCAACAAAACATCAAAAAAAAAAAATAAAAAAAAATAAAATAAAAACTCATCATTTCTAAAGGGGTGGAGGGGTATATAGGGAGGACAAAAACACATGTAAATATCCTGAACTATGGCGGACAAGAGGTCACCAAACCCCCCCCCCCCCCCAATATATTCTAATCCAAACCCCTCCCCCCATATTCTACCGCACCCCCACCCTTCTCCATTACAACGCAGTTTCCCTGCTTTGTATTTTATAAAGCAGTCCGCCCTCCTTCCAGAAAACATAAAATCTGAGTCTGGCTACATTGATATACAATATATTATCCCAATATTGTCGTGTTTCCAATGTAGCCAGACTCAGATGTTATGTTTTTTTATGTTTATGATTTTATATTCTATTAAGATTTAACTTCGTTGCGGTATGTCTGCTTTTAGAATATCTGTAGTTCCAATAATATATATATATATATTATTTTTTTTTTTTTTTTTTTTTATTTATGTGGTAAGTTTTAAAACGACAATTTATTCCATCGATTCCACACAAAGGGGTTCAAATGTCTATAAAGAAAAAAAATAATGCGTATGGCTTGTTCCAGGTGAGATGGGGGGGGGGGGGGGGGGGGGGGAAATCAGAGGACAGCCAGGCAATTTGCATTTTTAGAGGGGACAGCAATGGCTCCCATTTGCCAGCACAGGTGGCATTTAATGCTCTTTGCATTTATTGATGTCTCCTCTAGGTGGCACTGCTACATCAATCCTGATTACAGGGAAGCCATCATAGTAAAAAAAAGTGCTGCACATAATAAAATGAAAGTGGCGTTTCCCCCAAAATGACAAGTTTGTTTCTATGTGCAGCAAATGAGCCAATAAAAACTTATTGGAAAAAAAAATAAAAAATGTCTCACTTATCTATTTCTCCATGTTGCTAGGTGGTCCCACAAAATCTGCCTCTTCCATTGCCCAGGCTAAACACGTCACTTCCCCTCGGCGCAGTCAGTCATCTGGGACACGTGACAGGTCCCAGATGACTGCACGGCGTATTACGGCGTGCGGCGCCACTTGCGCAGTGGGTGCCCCGGCTGTGAAGCCACAGCTGGGTGCCCACAGCAAGGATGCCGGCGCCGCGAGCGGAGTGGGGAACGAGGGGGGGAGCTTCAATCCCCCGCATCGCTGGACCCCGGGACAGGTAAGTGTCCGATTATTAAAAAAAAGTCAGCAGCTGCAGTATTTGTAGCTGTTGACTTTTAAAAAATTTTTTAAAGGGGCACCCCACTTTAAGATGGGGGGGCAGTTCTTGGCAGAACAGCCGACACCACAATAGGTGTAAATTCAGTTTGGAGGCCGGACCGGAGGTGTGACTGCCAAGTACGGGGCAACGTTCTGGGGGCTGACAGAAATCTGCTCACAATTTAAGTGACCCCCAAAGCTTTGCACATCCATAGTAAAGTAACAGGGTCACAAAGTGATTGTAAAGCTTCGTTTGTTTTTTTTTTTTCTTTTTTTTTCTTTTTTTAAATAAACAAAGTTATACTGACCTCCTCTGTGCAAAGGTATTGCACAGAGTGGCCCCGATCCTCCTTTTCTGGGGTCCCCCAGTGGCGGCGCTCCTGGCTCCTCCTCTTCGAGTGCCCCCACAGAGAACAGCTTTCCATGGGGGGGGGGGCACTTTTGCGGGACGCGCTCCCCGAGTCCTGCTGCTGCATCCATTGACACAGACAGCAGGACTCGGTCCTGCCCATCCCCCCCGCGCTCCCGTGTCACTGGATTTTATTGAGTGCGTGAGCCAATGGCCATCAATCTAACTACCGTAATGAGGACCCAACGGCTAAAGCAAGTGTGCTCGTCCATCGCTGGAACGATCGGGCTCAGGTAAGGAAAAAAGGGCGGGGGGGGGGGGGTCTGCTGCAGCGCAGAAGGTTTTTCACCTTCCTGCATTAAAATGAAAAACCAGGAGGTCTTACAACCCCTTTAAAGCGGAAGTTCACTTCCTCAATTAATTACTGTGTAGTATCAGCTAAGCACATCCTCTTCTACCTGCCTGGGCTAAGGGCAGATGGATTCCAGAAAAGTAAATGCTACATGAATCATCTGCCTTACTCAATATGGCCGTGTATAGAAATACTAGAGGAAGGGGGGGGGGGGGGGTTTAAAGTGGTTTCTCAACAAATTAAAGCAAAGACATGAATAGATGGAGACATGGCTGGCTGGATGGGGGGGGGGGGGGGTTTGGGGAAAAAATGAAATAAATTGAGTATTTGGTTTCTGGTGCTCAGATAAAGTTTTGCCTTCACTAACCCCCCCCATTTCCAGAAGTCACAACAATGAGGCGGCCCCTAAAAGTCGCACATTTAGGTGTCCTGAAGAGTAAAGTGGCCACTTCAGCCTGGACTCCAACCAGGCCACGCCCCCAAAGTGTTTCACTCCGCCCCCCCCCAGGAGCTTAGTCATTGGGTTCCCTTTAGCAGAAGCTCACACCTCCATTCATGGTGAGGAAGAGACGACCCCAATCCATCTTGTACAGGGCTGGGTACGGTCTCCCAGCCCCCCACCCATGTGGCAGCTCTGGACCAGTCACATAGTACCAGCTCTGTCCCATGGATGGAGTCCCAGTCTCTGGGTATTCCTCCTTGCTCTTGGCGTCTGATTGGAGCGGGGGGGGGGGGGGGGGGGTGAAGCACTGGGTCACTATAGGTACATACAAGCGCCCCATATTACAGTAGATCTCATTTAGACAAATTGCCTTTATAGAGCCAACATTGCAGTGTAGAGTGTAGAGTGTAAGCTCCTCTACTCACATGCTGGGGACCCAGAGGCGGACGGTTTTATCTCTGGAGGCCGAGGCCAGTAGGTGTCCGGAGGGTGAGAATTCCACGGACATGACGGCGTCTTTGTGGCCGACGAAGCGATAGGCTCTCATCTGAGGCTTCATGTTCCAGACCATCACACAGGAGTCTATGGAGCCGCTCGCTGCAACCGGGAGAAACAACAATTACTGAGCAATCCAATGTAAGACGAGTCCGACCGATCGAGCGAAGGGAGGGCGGAACTCAAGGTATGGCAATGCTCCAGCTCTGTACATACCTGAGGGGTCCCTCTAGAACAGGGGTAGGCAGCCTGGGGCCCTCCAGCTTGTTGTGGAACTACATTTCCCATGAGGCATTGCAAGGCTGACAGTTACAATTTCTCCCAGAGGCATGATGGGACTTGTAGTTCTGCAACAGCTGGAGGGCCCCGGGTTGCCTCCCCCTGCTCTAGAAGGTAAGGCACACCTTCCTCTGACTTCTAGTGTCACCAGAATTGGAGGAGGACTTGGTACGGCTCACTGTTCTCCTTGCTGGAGGGGAAGCTCTACCTGAGGATCTGCAGTGCAAGAACCTTCCCGCTATATCCGTGGTGTGGGTCTGTGCGCCTCACATCTCTATCATCACCCCTCCAATCCTCGGGGGGGGGTCAGCTCTGACATGAGGAAGCAAAGCCCTACCAAGATGGCCGCCTCCACGCAGGGCATGGCAAGTCAGTGATGGGAAAACAGCTGCAGGGAGACTGCAGCCAATACGGGTGACTGCTAGTTCTTAGCCCTCCGCTTTTCAGGAGCTCAGCACTTCCCACTCGGCCTATATAGACAAATGACAGCCGGGTGGTGGATTTTTTTATCCTGAGTGAACATCATAAGATGTCCTGTCAGGAAGTGCCGATCGCAGGGCTGTGCCATCACTAATGACCGATCAGAGTACTGGCTCACTGCCGGTACCATGTGACCGCCATGACCAATCACATGACAGTTGTACACAACAGACGGCTTCCTTTCATGCCATCCATAGTGTACAATTGTGTTGCTAGCTGTGATTGGTCAGTTCAATCACATGGTACAGACAGGGCCAATCACAGCCCATCTGTAACATGTGATTAGCTTTGACCAATCACAACAAAAAAACTGGCCGAATGATTCAGTAAAAAGATTGCTTATAGCAAATGTAATTCATAATAATAATAATAAATAACAAAAAATAATAATAATAATCCCAATCCCGTCACCAGGAGGAGCCCAGCCGCCGCCACCAGGAGGAGCCCAGCCGCCGCCACCAGGGGGAGCCCAGCCGCCGCCACCAGGGGGAGCCCAGCCGTCGCCAAGAGCAGCCCAGCCGTCGCCAAGAGCAGCCCAGCCGTCGCCAAGAGCAGCCCAGCCGTCGCCAAGAGCAGCCCAGCCGTCGCCAAGAGCAGCCCAGCCGTCGCCAAGAGCAGCCCAGCCGTCGCCAAGAGCAGCCCAGCCGTCGCCAAGAGCAGCCCAGCCGTCGCCAAGAGCAGCCCAGCCGTCGCCAAGAGCAGCCCAGCCGTCGCCAAGAGCAGCCCAGCCGTCGCCAAGAGGAGCCCAGCCGTCGCCAAGAGGAGCCCAGCCGTCGCCAAGAGGAGCCCAGCCGTCGCCAAGAGGAGCCCAGCCGTCGCCAAGAGGAGCCCAGCCGTCGCCAAGAGGAGCCCAGCCGTCGCCAAGAGGAGCCCAGCCGTCGCCAAGAGCAGCCCAGCCGTCGCCAAGAGCAGCCCAGCCGTCGCCAAGAGCAGCCCAGCCGTCGCCAAGAGCAGCCCAGCCGTCGCCAAGAGCAGCCCAGCCGTCGCCAAGAGCAGCCCAGCCGTCGCCAAGAGCAGCCCAGCCGTCGCCAAGAGCAGCCCAGCCGTCGCCAAGAGCAGCCCAGCCGTCGCCAAGAGCAGCCCAGCCGTCGCCAGAGGAGCCCAGCCGTCGCCAGAGGAGCCCAGCCGTCGCCAGAGGAGCCCAGCCGTCGCCAGAGGAGCCCAGCCGTCGCCAGAGGAGCCCAGCCGTCGCCAGAGGAGCACAGCCGTCACCAGAGGAGCCCAGCCGTCACCAGAGGAGCCCAGCCGTCACCAGAGGAGCCCAGCCGTCACCAGAGGAGCCCAGCCGTCACCAGAGGAGCCCAGCCGTCACCAGAGGAGCCCAGCCGTCACCAGAGGAGCACAGCCGTCACCAGAGGAGCACAGCCGTCACCAGAGGAGCACAGCCGTCACCAGAGGAGCACAGCCGTCACCAGAGGAGCACAGCCGTCACTAGAGGAGCACAGCCGTCACCAGAGGAGCACAGCCGTCACTCTGGTATTGGAAATGTGGGATTTGGGGTGTAGAGAACTTTCATGGGACTCCTCAACTCTAAATACGCTTTAAAAATCATAAATTTATTGCACAAATTAATTTTTTTTTTTTTTTAAACAGAAAATTTGAATCCTGACACTAGACATGAATGTGGACCTATCGGGACCCATCGGGACCTATCGGGACCTATCGGGACATGAGGCGTTTTCTCCCTCGGATATCTTTTTATCGTATCCACCAATATTGGGGACGCTATAATCGATTGGAATCCAATCTTCCGTGGGGGGAGGGCACCGCTTCTCCTTCCAATACAACTCCTGAAGAAGCCGCTTCCTGTTGATTGGAGGATTGTATTCCAACCTATTATAACCCCTCCCCCCAGTGTGAAGACCACGCCCCCTCACTCACCTAACTGCTTCATGTTGGGATGGAAGTCCAGGCTGGTGATGGTGTCTCTGTGGCCCTTGAAGTGGCGCTCCAGGGAAGGATCGTCCTGAGAGAAGAAGAAGACACACCGGGGTCAGTGATAGTAATACACAGAATGATCATCCGGGGAGATGGAGAGCCCCCCCCCCCTCCCCTCTAATTCCTGGTTCAACTTCTATCATTCCAGAAATAAAACATCCTCCCATATCTATGTCTTCACAGTACATTACCATTGGGGGGGGGGGGAAGAGTACATTACCATTGGGGGGGGGGGGGAAGAGTACATTACCATTGGGGGGGGGGGGAAAGAGTACATTACCATTGGGGGGGGGGAAAGAGTACATTACCATTGGGGGGGGGGGAAGAGTACATTACCATTGGGGGGGGGGTGTGTGTGAAAGAGTACATTACCATTGGGGGGGGGGGGGTGTGTGTGAAAGAGTACATTACCATTGGGGGGGGGGGGTGAAAGGGGAAGAGTACATTACCATTGGGGGGGGGGAAAGAGTACATTACCATGGGGGGGGGGGGGGAGAGTACATTACCATGGGGGGGGGTGTGTGTGAAAGAGTACATTACCATTGGGGGGGGGTGAAAGGGGACAGAGTACATTACCATTGGGGGGGGGATGGGGGAAAGAGTACATTACCATGGGGGGGGGGGGAACACTACTATTCCTATTTTTTTTTAAAGGGGTGCCTACTGTTGTCACCAGAACAGGACATTAGAGGAAACCTTCCCATGGGGACCCCTGTTCAGCTGACAACTGAGAGGGTGTTCCTCCACTTCCTGTTGAGTCTCTGGAACAGGAAGCGGGAGAAAATCTCCCCAATGGGGACAATTGTGGTGACAACAGAGAGATTTCCCAGATGTTTGGGACACATCCCATAATAATTGCGGGGGTCACACAGATAGAGAGAAGGAAGGGGTCCCCTGGGTCCCCCGGTAGAAGATGTATGTACGGCTCCCCCTCACCGGTCGCTCCATCCCGCTCAGCTTCTCCGCGTCTCCTCAGCCGATCCGAATGTGGCGCCCCGGCCCGAGTCTCCTTCTCATCCCCGCCCCCACCGGGCTCCGCCAATCACAGGCTGACTTCCGTCATTTGCAGCCACTAAAAAAGCGCGCCTCTCACCCCGCCTCCATCCTGATTGGCCCGCGGGGGGGATGAAAGGCGGAGCCAACGATTTCTGCGGAGAGGAGAAGCGTTGCTAAGAGACGGGAAGCCGTGCTGGGAAGGCGGGCGGAGTACGTCATATCCGGTAATAATGGCGGCCATGATGGATGGGGAATGAGCAGGGGGAGGTAATCATGTCCGGTGGGAGGAGCTCAGGAAAGCCATGATGGATGTGGCGGAAGTGTGGGGCGAATAAATAAATAAATACTCAGTGGAATACATTTATTCATAGCTCCCAACTGTCCCTGATTTGGAGCAATGTCCCTCTGTCCCCCATTCCTCCACATCTGTCCCTCATTTTGCTCTGATCCATATAGTTGTATCTAAAATGCACTTTTTATCTTTCAAAAAAGTGTTTTCCAGCGCTAAACTTATGTAGGCATAGGACACACCCCCTGCCACGCCTTCTTAAATGGCTGCATTTGTAAATGTTAAAAGCCAATATAAAGGAATAGTGGTGGTAAAAAAAAAAAAGCCCTTGTGGATTTAATTAACCTTTTTTTTTGGTTAATTCTCCTTTAAGAAGGCGTGGCAGGGGGTGTGTCCTATGCCTATATACGCAGGGGCGGACTGACCATTCGGCCACTCGGGCACTTCCCGAGGGCCCCGGGCCACTAGGGGGCCCCATCAGGGTTGCCAGCCTCAGTAAAACCAGGGACAGTATGTAAAAATCAGTTTTTTTTTTTAAATCTGTTTCTGAAATGTCCCTTACCGACATCCTTTTGTCTTTGATTATAGCTGCCCCACCTCTCCAGTATCTTCTCAGCCAATAGAAACATGTCTGTGTATACTGTGTGTACATGTATGTGTATACTGTGTGATTGTATACTGTGTGGCCCCATAATTTCTGATTGCCTGGGGGCCCCATAATCTCTGATTGCCTGGGGGCCCCATAATCTCTGATTGCCCGGGGGCCCCATAATCTCCGATTGCCCGGGGGCCCCATGAGTTGTCAGTCCGCCCCTGTATATACGTTTGCTGGTAGGTGTCCCTCATTCCCATCTCAAAATGTTGGGAGGTGTGATTTATTCATTAGGGGGACACTGATATAAAGGGGCGGCATCAATGTAAGGGAGTACTGTGATTGTAAGGGGGGCACTAATGTAAGGGGGGGGCACTGATGTAAGGAAGGACTCTGATGGTAAAGGGGGGCACTGATGTAAGGGGGGGGGACACTGGTGTAAGAGGAGTCATTGATGTAAGGGGGGGGGGCACTGATGTAAGGAAGGACTCTGATGGTAAAGGGGGGCACTGATGTAAGAGGAGTCATTGATGTAAGGGGGGGCACTAAAGTAAGAGGGGGGGCACTGATGTAAGAGGAGTCATTGATGTAAGGGGGGGGCACTAAAGTAAGAGGGGGGGCACTGATGTAAGGAAGAACTCTGATGTAAGGGGGACACTAATGTAAGAGGGGGGGCACTGATGTAAGAAGAGTCATTGATGTAAGGGGGGCACTAAAGTAAGAGGGGGGGGCACTGATGTAAGGAAGGACTCTGATGTAAGGGGGATACTAATGTAAGGTGAGGCATTGATATAACGGGGGACACTGATGTTAATCGAGTGTAAAGGGGGAGGGGGGTCAGAACAAGTCCTTTGTGGTATAAGTGGACCTGTCACCACGAAGGCCTCTTTCACATACATTATGCTGCGGTCCCTACCACCCCTCCATAAAGGGATCCATGGTGGATTGCTTTTCAGAGGCAGTTGGCGTGCGTTTTTTCCAGCTGCGTTTGTCCTGTGAGGTCACTTTTTCTTCCTTTGGACTTTTATGTGCCCTGTGATGTGTTGCGGTGCGTTTTGTGCACTTTTGCATGTTTGTGGTTTGTAGAAATGCGGCACGCTGTACTTTATATCACTTCGCTGTAATGATGTGAACTGTTCCCATGGGATAACATTGGACGATCTCTGCAGTCAAAATGGACCCCACTGTATCTGGTGAGAATGGGCCCTTAAAAACGCAGAGGAAACCGGATGGCATGGTACGGCAGTACCCTGCGACTTGGTGCAGGCAAACGCACTGCGTGTGTGATCACCCGAAGCAGATTGTACACTCGGTCCGTATTGAACGCAGTGTGGGAAATGCGCGCAGGACGCAGGTTTCACGCATCGTGTTCCGGTGAGAACTGGTTAATGAGCCCTAAAGCACAAAGACATCAACAACTGTCCCCATTCCCAAGGAATCCTCCACTTCTTGTTTGGATGATTGGCACTTCATTATCATTGGCCTGGAGGAACCGGTTCTTCAGACCATTAAGAAACGGTGGAGCTGGATGGTCACTGATCTGCCTTCAGGACAAATCGGTGTACAGAGAAGACCATTCATCCACCTACAACTCCACATCTGACCCCCCTACAGAGACCATTCATCCACCTCCGACCCACCTACAGACCACCTACAGACGAGACCATCCAGCTTCACCTCCACATCTGACCCACCTACAGAGGAGACCATTCATCCACCTTCACCTCCACATCTGATCCACCTACAGAGGAGACCATTCATCCACCTTCACCTCCACATCTGACCCACTACAGAGGAGACCATTCATCCACCTTCACCTCCACATCTGACCCACCTACAGAGCAGACCACTCATCCACCTTCACCTCCACATCTGACCCACCTACAGAGGAGACCATTCATCCACCTTCACCTCCACATCTGAACCACCTACAGAGAAGACCATTCATCCACCTTCACCTCCACATCAGACCCACCTACAGAGACCATTCATCCACCTCCGACCCACCTACAGACCACCTACAGAGGAGACCATCCAGCTTCACCTCCACATCTGACCCACCTACAGAGGAGACCATTCATCCACCTTAACCTCCACATCTGACCCACCTACAGAGGAGACCATTCATCCAACTTCACCTCCACATCTGACCCACCTACAGAGGAGACCATTCATCCACCTTCACCTCCACATCTGACCCCCTACAGAGGAGACCATTCATCCACCTTCACCTCCACATCTGACCCCCCTACAGAGGAGACCATTCATCCAACTTCACCTCCACATCTGACCCACCTACAGAGGAGACCATTCATCCACCTTCACCTCCACATCTGACCCACCTACAGGAGGAGACCATTCATTCACCTTCACCTCCACATCTGACCCCCCTACAGACGAGACCATTCATTCACCTTCACCTCCACATCTGACCCACCTACAGAGGAGACCATTCATCAACCTTCAACTCCACATCTGACCCACCTACAGAGGAGACCATTCATCCACCTTCACCTCCACATCTGACCCACCTACAGAGAAGACCATTCATCCACCTTCACCTCCACATCTGACCCACCTACAGAGGAGACCATTCATCCACCTTCACCTCCACATCTGACCCACCTTCAGAGAAGACCATTCATCCACCTTCACCTCCACATCTGACCCACCTACAGAGGAGACCATTCATCCAGCTTCACCTCCACATCTGACCCACCTACAGAGGAGACCATTCATCCAACTTCACCTCCACATCTGACCCACCTACAGAGGAGAACATTCATCCACCTTCACCCCCACATCTGACCCCCCTACAGAGGAGACCATTCATCCACCTTCACCTCCACATCTGACCCACCTACAGAGGAGACCATTCATCCACCTTCACCTCCACATCTGACCCACCTACAGAGGAGACCATTCATCCACCTTCACCTCCACATCTGACCCACCTACAGAGGAGACCATTCATCCACCTTCACCTCCACATCTGACCCACCTACAGAGGAGACCATTCATCCACCTTCACCTCCACATCTGACCCACCTACAGAGGAGACCATTCATCCACCTTCACCTCCACATCTGACCCACCTACAGAGGAGACCATTCATTCACCTTCACCTCCACATCTCACCCACCTACAGAGGAGAACATTCACCCACCTTCACCTCCACATCTGACCCACCTACAGAGGAGAACATTCATCCACCTTCACCTCCACATCTGACCCACCTACAGAGAAGGCCATTCATCCACCTTCACCTCCACATCTGACCCACCTACAGAGGAGACCATTCATCCACCTTCACCTCCACATCTGACCCACCTACAGAGACCATTCATCCACCTTCACATCTGACCCACCTACAGAGGAGACCATTCATCCACCTTCACATCTGACCCACCTACAGAGGAGACCATTCATCCACCTTCACCTTCACATCTGACCCACCTACAGAGGAGACCATTCATCCACCTTCACCTCCACATCTGACCCACCTACAGAGGAGACCATTCATCCAGCTTCACCTCCACATCTGACCCCCCTACAGAGGAGACCATTCATCCAGCTTCACCTCCACATCTGACCCACCTACAGAGGAGACCACTCATCCACGTTCACCTCCACATCTGACCCACCTACAGAGGAGACCATTCATTCACCTTCACCTCCACATCTGACCCACCTACAGAGGAGACCATTCATCCACCTTCACCTCCACATCTGACCCACCTACAGAGGAGACCATTCATCCACCTTCACCTCCACATCTGACCCACCTACAGAGCAGACCACTCATCCACCTTCACCTCCACATCTGACCCACCTACAGAGGAGACCATTCATCCACCTTCACCTCCACATCTGACCCACCTACAGAGACCATTCATCCACCTCCGACCCACCTACAGACCACCTACAGACGAGACCATCCAGCTTCACCTCCACATCTGACCCACCTACAGAGGAGACCATTCATCCACCTTAACCTCCACATCTGACCCACCTACAGAGGAGACCATTCATCCAACTTCACCTCCACATCTGACCCACCTACAGAGGAGACCATTCATCCACCTTCACCTCCACATCTGACCCCCTACAGAGGAGACCATTCATCCACCTTCACCTCCACATCTGACCCACCTACAGAGGAGACCATTCATCCAACTTCACCTCCACATCTGACCCACCTACAGAGGAGACCATTCATCCACCTTCACCTCCACATCTGACCCACCTACAGAGGAGACCATTCATTCACCTTCACCTCCACATCTGACCCACCTACAGACGAGACCATTCATCCACCTTCACCTCCACATCTGACCCACCTACAGAGGAGACCATTCATCCACCTTCACCTCCACATCTGACCTACCTACAGAGGAGACCATTCATCAACCTTCAACTCCACATCTGACCCACCTACAGAGAAGACCATTCATCCACCTTCACCTCCACATCTGACCCACCTACAGAGGAGACCATTCATCCACCTTCACCTCCACATCTGACCCACCTACAGAGGAGACCATTCATCCAGCTTCACCTCCACATCTGACCCACCTACAGAGGAGACCATTCATCCAACTTCACCTCCACATCTGACCCACCTACAGAGGAGAACATTCATCCACCTTCACCCCCACATCTGACCCACCTACAGAGGAGACCATTCATCCACCTTCCCCTCCACATCTGACCCACCTACAGAGGAGACCATTCATCCACCTTCACCTCCACATCTGACCCACCTACAGAGACCATTCATCCACCTTCACCTCCACATCTGACCCACCTACAGAGGAGACCATTCATCCACCTTCACCTCCACATCTGACCCACCTACAGAGGAGACCATTCATCCACCTTCACCTCCACATCTGACCCACCTACAGAGGAGACCATTCATCCACCTTCACCTCCACATCTGACCCACCTACAGAGGAGACCATTCATTCACCTTCACCTCCACATCTCACCCACCTACAGAGGAGAACATTCACCCACCTTCACCTCCACATCTGACCCACCTACAGAGGAGAACATTCATCCACCTTCACCTCCACATCTGACCCACCTACAGAGAAGGCCATTCATCCACCTTCACCTCCACATCTGACCCACCTACAGAGGAGACCATTCATCCACCTTCACCTCCACATCTGACCCACCTACAGAGACCATTCATCCACCTTCACATCTGACCCACCTACAGAGGAGACCATTCATCCACCTTCACATCTGACCCACCTACAGAGGAGACCATTCATCCACCTTCACCTTCACATCTGACCCACCTACAGAGGAGACCATCCATCCACCTTCACCTCCACATCTGACCCACCTACAGAGGAGACCATTCATCCAGCTTCACCTCCACATCTGACCCCCCTACAGAGGAGACCATTCATCCAGCTTCACCTCCACATCTGACCCACCTACAGAGGAGACCACTCATCCACGTTCACCTCCACATCTGACCCACCTACAGAGGAGACCATTCATTCACCTTCACCTCCACATCTGACCCACCTACAGAGACCATTCATCCACCTTCACCTCCACATCTGACCCACCTACAGAGGAGACCATTCATCCACCTTTACCTCCACATCTGACCCACCTACAGAGGAGACCACTCATCCACGTTCACCTCCACATCTGACCCACCTACAGAGGAGACCATTCATCCACATTTACCTCCACATCTGACCCACCTACAGAGGAGACCATTCATCCACCTTCACCTCCACATCTGAATAAAATTTTATGTCAGTAACATCAGGAATAAAATTTTACTGACTGGACCTCTGTGGATTTGAATTCAGTACCCCGGTCTTAGGGGGCGAACGTTCTTTGTGTTGGTTGGTTGCGGTGTGTCTCTCGTGTGTTTACTAAATATTTGTTTCTTCTGTTTTTATACAACGTCCCATCTTGGATTTCTACTGATAATGGTCTCAGACATTGAAGGGTAACTGTCTTTATTATATTTGCAGGACTTCGCTGGACCAGGAGCTGGAGATATTTATAGACAGCCAGAAGCCGGGAACTGCTCCTCTTGGCTCCTCTCTGGTCCTCTCGGTGGGGCGGCAGCTGGACGCTCTGGTGATTGTTATCCTCATTAGGAAACAGGAAACCATAATGATAACAAATGTAATTCCTGCGTCACAACCAGCACTGCGGGGATTCATAGTAATCCCTACAACAGAGCGGCCCTTTCCCTTATGTGTTGTATCTTTTTTCATAATATATCCATTTGTTATTGCTATATTTTGATTACGAATGTATTTGCAAATGTGTACAAACTTAACCCCTTGTTTTCTAGACCAGATAATTCAGCTTGTTTCTGGATGGCAGGTAAGTGTGCTGGGAATTTTTGTTTGTTGTTTTTTGACATGCATCGTCCTTCCATGCGCTTCTTTCTGCATTGAGAATAATTCCCCCCTTACAGATAGCTAAAAAGATCCACGGTGTCAATGGGAACTTATATGAGAGACAAAAAGTGCTCATTGCTGAAGGAACCTCTAGTAAACTCTAGGTGGACCTTGTATGAAGGTATAGTGTAGGTAGACCTTGTGGATGGAACTGGGTGGACCTTGTATGAAGGTATAGCGTAGGAGTACCTTGTATGAAGGTATAGCATAGGTGGACCTTCTGGATGGACCTTGTATGAAGGTATAGTGTAGGTGGACTTTGTATGATGGTATAATGTAGGTGGACCTTGTAGATGGACTGTCAGGAATGGTTTCACCTGCTGGTGGCGCTGTTAGATCTTTGGGCCGCATTACCGGTGTCCACCAGCGGGTGTTTCACGGCAGTCTGGAGCCGACATCATCTCTGGCCTGATGTTCCAGTGCCCGCTCTCCGGCCTGCTGTTCCAGTGCCCATTTTCTGGCCTGCTGTTCCAGTGCCCATTTTCTGGCCTGCTGTTCCAGTGCCCGTTGTCCGGCCTGCTGTTTCAGTGCCCGTTGCCCGGCCTGATGTTCCAATGCCTGCTGTCCAGTCTGATGATCCGATGCCCGATGTCCAGCCTGATGATCCTGTACCTGACGCCTGGCCTGATTTTCCAGTGCTCGCTGCCTGGCTTGATGCCATGGACTTTTTACAGCTGCGACTAGTTGGATCGTCTGGAGGTCGCTCCTTCCAGGGGGGGGGTACTGTTAGGAAAGGTTTCACCTGCTGGTGGCGCTGTCAGATCTTTGGGCCGCAGTACTGGTGTCCACCAGCGGGTGTCTCCCAGCAGTCTGGAGCCAACATCATCTCCTGCAATCAGGCGTCACCTGAGACTGATTGCAGGAGGTGTGTATATATACTCGGCAGATGCTCACACATTTTCCTTAAGCCCTGACCTGTATTCCTGAATCCTGTACCTAGTGACCTGAATTCCTGAATCCTGTACCTAGTGACCTGTATTGCTGAATCCTGTACCTAGTGACCTAAATTCGGTACCTGTACTTTGTGTCCTGTGTTCCTAAACCCTGCATCCATCCTGATTTCCTGGACCCCTGTCTTGCATACTTATCCCTTCCTCCTGTTGCCTCTCTCTGTCCCGTCCTGTTCTATCTGATTGATCTCTAGTGTATGACCCTCAGTTGATTATGTTTATGATTATATCTTACTCCTGTATTCGTTTAGAGAGTTATTATTGTGTGTCACTGTGGTTGTTTGCTGGTTTGCTTTATTGTTTATGACTTATCCTTTTAATAAATCTTACTATTATTGCTTTACATGCATTTTGGTCTTCCCTATTGCAGTCCACACATTTATGGTCGCACCGGTTTATGACATGGATCTTGTATAAAGGTATAGTGTAGGTGGTTCTTGTATGAAGGTATAGTGTGGGTGGTTCTTGTATGAAGGTATAGTGTAGGTGGACCTTGTATGAAGGTATAGTGTAGGTGGACCTTGTATGAAGGTATAGTATAGGTGGACCTTTTTATGAAGGTATAGTGTAGGTGGACCTTGTGGATGAACCTTGTATGAAGCAATAGTGTAGGTGGACCTTGTATGAAGGTATAGTGTGGGTGGACCTTGTATGAACGAATAGTGTTGGTGGACCTTGTATGAAGGTATAGTGTTTGTGGAACTTGTGGATATACCTTGTATGAAGGTATAGTGTGGGTGGACCTTGTATGAAGGTATAGTATAGGTGGACCTTGTATGAACGAATATTGTTGGTGGACCTTGTATGAAGGTATTGTGTAGGTGGAACTTGTGGATATACCTTGTATGAAGGTATAGGGTTGGTGGACCTTGTATGAAGGTATAGTATAGGTGGACCTTTTTATGAAGGTATAGTGTAGGTGGACCTTGTGGATGGACCTTGTATGAAGCAATAGTGTAGGTGGACCTTGTATGAAGGTATAGTGTGGGTGGACTTTGTATGAAGGTATAGTGTAGGTGGACCTTGTATGAACGAATATTGTTGGTGGACCTTGTATGAAGGTATAGTGTAGGTGGAACTTGTGGATATACCTTGTATGAAGGTATAGTGTGGGTGGACCTTGTATGAAGGTATAGTATAGGTGGACCTTTTTATGAAGGTATAGTGTCGGTGGACCTTGTGGATGGACCTTATATGAAGCAATAGTGTAGGTGGACCTTGTATGAAGGTATAGTGTAGGTGGACCTTGTATGAAGGAATAGTTTAGGTGGACCTTGTATGAAGGTATAGTGTAGGTGGACCTTGTGGATGGACTTTGTGTGAAGGAATAGTTTAGGTGGACCTTGTATTAATGTATAGTGTGGGTGGACCTTGTATGAAGGAATAGTGTAGGTGGACCTTGTATGAAGGAATAGTGTAGGTGGACCTTGTATGAAGGAATAGTGTAGGTGGACCGTGTATGAAGGTATAGTGTAGGTGGACCTTGTATGAAGGTATAGTGTGGGTGGACCTTGTATGAAGGAATAGTGTAGGTGGACCTTGTATGAAGGAATAGTGTAGGTGGACCTTGTATGAAGGTATAGTGTGGGTGGACCTTGTATGAAGGTATAGTGTGGGTGGACCTTGTATGAAGGAATAGTGTAGGTGGACCTTGTATGAAGGAATAGTGTAGGTGGACCTTTTATGAAGGTATAGTGTAGGTGGACCTTGTATGAAGGTATAGTGTGGGTGGACCTTGTATGAAGGAATAGTGTAGGTGGACCTTGTATGAAGGTATAGTGTGGGTGGACCTTGTATGAAGGAATAGTGTAGGTGGACCTTGTATGAAGGAATAGTGTAGGTGGACCTTGTATGAAGGAATAGTGTAGGTGGACCTTGTATGAAGGTATAGTGTAGGTGGACCTTGTGGATGGACCTTGTATAAAGGAATAGTTTAGGTGGACCTTGTATGAAGGTATAGTATAGGTGGACCTTGTGTGAAGGTATAGTGTAGGTGGACCTTTTATGAAGGTATAGTGTAGGTGGACCTTGTATGAAGGTATAGTGTAGGTGGACCTTTTATGAAGGAATAGTGTAGGTGGACCTTGTATGAAGGTATAGTGTAGGTGGACCTTGTATGAAGGTATAGTGTAGGTGGACCTTGTATGAAGGTATAGTGTAGGTGGACCTTGTATGAAGGTATAGTGAAGGTGGACCTTGTATGAAGGTATAGTGTAGGTGGACCTTGTGGATGGACCTTGTATGAAGACATAGTGTAGGTGGACCTTGTATGTAGGTATAGTGTAGGTGGACCTTGTATGAAGGTATAATGTAGGTGGACCTTGTTCTGTTGCTAGGCTGCTACCTCTCAGATCATGACAAAAAGATGGTAAACTCTGGGGTGGTTATTAAGAAGAGGAGTTCATATCACTCAGAAGTCTATCTGAAACATTTATTGGTTAAGAATTCTGCATAGGCGTTAATACTTTGATTATCCAAGGTGTAGGGTACTTGCTTCCACTTCCATATTCCTCACCTAAGCAAGGATGACATTTGCTGGGTCTACCCCCCCCCCCCCTCCTGCCCACAGCCTCCTGGGTTACATCACACATCTCAGGAGGCTTCGGGACAGCCTCATCCAATCTCTGCATCTCACACATGCACAGTGTGGAGACGGCTGTCATTGGCCTGGAAGTCACAGCCGGCTCTCCAATCCAAGATGGCGGTGGACTCCATGGGCTTGTAAACACCTGTTTTATAAAAGTCAGTAGCTGCAGTGTTTGTGAGTTTAACTTTTTGCAGACTGAGGTTCCTCTTCAAGATGCAGGAAGACTGAGTCTTCTGGGGTGTTGCTGTACCTGTAGGGGGGGGGGGGCATGCCTCCATAGTTTAGGGTTGGGGACCACACTTTGCAGGGCGCCTTGATCTGTCTGCGTGGCTTTAACATTTTCAAGGGTTTTCAACCAACTTCCCCGTATAGCCAGTTGTAAGTAGAACCTTTGGAATAATACCTCGCCATTGGCTCACAAAGCAGATGTAACATTTAGAATCCCCGGTCACCTCCTGCCTGTGACAATGGTCTAATGGAGAGGGTGAAACTCCCCAGCAGTAAAAACTTGGCAAAGGGTCTAAGCCTTCCGCATGGATGAATGATGATGAATGATGATGATGTGTTTGAATGGATGAGAATTGTTGATTGATTGATGATGATGATTTGATGATGGTGTGATGATGATTGATGATTTGATGAGTTGATGATGATGATTGATTTGTGATTATGATGATGATGAATGTGAATGGATTGTGAATGTGATGAATGATTTTGATGAAATGTTTGAGGGATGTGATGTATGATGATGAGTTGATTGAATTGATTGTTTGGAATTTGTGTGATGTGAATGAAATGATGATGATGTGGATGTGATGATGATTGATGATGTGAATGATTGTGGGAATGATGTGAATAGATTTTGATGATGGGATGGATTGATTGATGATTGTATTTGATTGATGGATGATGATGATTGATGGTAGATTAGTGTTGATTTTGAAGATTGTTGAGATGTGATGAAATTTGATGTTTTTGATTGATGTTGATTTGATGAATGGTGATGTGTGATGGATGATGGAATTGATTGAATTGTGATGATTTTGATGATGATTTGTGATGAGGTGATTTGATTGATGGATTTGATGATGTGTGATGATTGGCAGAGGGTCTAAGCCTTCCGCACTCCAATAAATGAACACACAATGGAGGAAAAGTGACCCCTCTCTGGCCACCTGCATCAAAGTGATCCCTTTCTGGCCAACTGCTTCAAAGTGATCCCTCTCTGGTCAAAGTGATCCCTCTCTGGCCACCTGCATCAAAGTGATCCCTCTCTGGCCACCTGTGTCAAAGTGATCCCTCTCTGGCCACCTGCATCAAAGTGATCCCTCTCTCTCTGTGATCCCTCTCTGGCCAACTGCATCAAAGTGATCCCTCTCTGGCCACCAGCATCAAAGTGATCCCTCTCTGGCCACCAGCATCAAAGTGATCCCTCTCTGGCCAAGTGCGTCAAAGTGATCCCTCTCTGGCCAACTGCGTCAAAGTGAATCAAAGTGATCCCTCTCTGGCCAACTGTGTCAAAGTGATCCCTCTCTGGCCAATTGCATCAAAGCAATTCTTCTCTGGCCAACTGGGATCCCTCTCTGGCCAACTGTGTCAAAGTGATCCCTCTCTGGCCAACTGTGTCAAAGTGATCCCTCTCTGGCCAACTGTGTCAAAGTGATCCCTCTCTGGCCAACTGTCAAAGTGATCCCTCTCTGGCCAACTGTGTCAAAGTGATCCCTCTCTGGCCAACTGTGTCAAAGTGATCCCTCTCTGGCCAATTGCATCAAAGCAATTCTTCTCTGGCCAACTGGGATCCCTCTCTGGCCAACTGTGTCAAAGTGATCCCCCTCTCTGGCCAACTGTGTCAAAGTGATCCCTCTCTGGCCAACTGTATCAAAGTGATCCCTCTCTGGCCAACTGTGTCAAAGTGATCCCTCTCTGGCCAACTGTGTCAAAGTGATCCCCCTCTCTCAAAGTGCCAACTGTGTCAAAGTGATCCCTCTCTGGCCAACTGTATCAAAGTGATCCCTCTCTGGCCAACTGCATCAAAGTGATCCCTCTCTGGCCAACTGCATCAAAGTGATCCCTCTCTGGCATTGTGTATCAAAGTGATCCCTCTCTGGCATTGTGTATCAAAGTGATCCCTCTCTGGCCAACTGTGTCAAAGTGATCCCTCTCTGGCCAACTGTATCAAAGTGATCCCTCTCTGGCATTGTGTATCAAAGTGATCCCTCTCTGGCCAAAGTGTCAAAGTGATTCCTCTCTGGCCAACTGCATCAAAGTGATCCCTCTCTGGCCAACTGCATCAAAGTGATCCCTCTCTGGCCAACTGTGTCAAAGTGATCCCTCTCTGGCCAACTGTGTCAAAGTGATCCCTCTCTGGCCAACTGTGTCAAAGTGATCCCTCTCTGGCCAACTGTATCAAAGTGATTCCAAAGTGTCAATCCCTCTCTGGCCAACTGTGTCAAAGTGATCCCTCTCTGGCCAACTGTGTCAAAGTGATCCCTCTCTGGCCAACTGTATCAAAGTGATCCCTCTCTGGCCAACTGTGTCAAAGTGATCCCTCTCTGGCCAACTGTGTCAAAGTGATCCCTCTCTGGCCAACTGTGTCAAAGTGATCCCTCTCTGGCCAACTGAGTCAAAGTGATCCCTCTCTGGCCAACTGAGTCAAAGTGATCCCTCTCTGGCCAACTGTGTCAAAGTGATCCCTCTCTGGCCAACTGTGTCAAAGTGATCCCTGGCCAACTGGCCAAAGTGATCCCTCTCTGGCCAAACTGTCAAAGTGATCCCTCTCTGGCCAACTGTGTCAAAGTGATCCCTCTCTGGCCAACTGTGTCAAAGTGATCCCTCTCTGGCCAACTGTGTCAAAGTGATCCCTCTCTCAACTGGCCAACTGTGTCAAAGTGATCCCTCTCTGGCCAACTGTGTCAAAGTGATCCCTCTCTGGCCAACTGTGTCAAAGTGATCCCTCTCTGGCCAACTGTGTCAAAGTGATCCCTCTCTGGCCAACTGTGTCAAAGTGATCCCTCTCTGGCCAACTGTGTCAAAGTGATCCCTCTCTGGCCAACTGTGTCAAAGTGATCCCTCTCTGGCCAACTGTGTCAAAGTGATCCCTCTCTGGCCAACTGTGTCAAAGTGATCCCTCTCTGGCCACTGTGTCAAAGTGATCCCTCTCTGGCCAACTGTGTCAAAGTGATCCCTCTCTGGCCAACTGTGTCAAAGTGATCCCTCTCTGGCCAACTGTGTCAAAGTGATCCCTCTCTGGCCAACTGTGTCAAAGTGATCCCTCTCTGGCCAACTGTGTCAAAGTGATCCCTCTCTGGCCAACTGTGTCAAAGTGATCCCTCTCTGGCCAACTGTGTCAAAGTGATCCCTCTCTGGCCAACTGTGTCAAAGTGATCCCTCTCTGGCCAACTGTGTCAAAGTGATCCCTCTCTGGCCAACTGTGTCAAAGTGATCCCTCTCTGGCCAACTGTGTCAAAGTGATCCCTCTCTGGCCAACTGTGTCAAAGTGATTCCTCTCTGGCCAACTGTCAAAGTGATCCCTCTCTGGTGTCAAAGTGATCCCTCTGTGTCAAAGTGATCCCTCTCTGGCCAACTGTGTCAAAGTGATCCCTCTCTGGCCAACTGTGTCAAAGTGATCCCTCTCTGGCCAACTGTGTCAAAGTGATCCCTCTCTGGCCAACTGTGTCAAAGTGATCCCTCTCTGGCCAACTGTGTCAAAGTGATCCCTCTCTGGTACAGTGCCTTGAAAAAGTATTCATACCCCTTGAAATTTCCCACATTTTCTCATGTTACAACCAAAAACGTAAATGTATTTTATTGGGATTTTATGTGATGGACCAACACAAAGTGTCACATAATTGTGAAGTGGAAGGAAAATGATAAATGATACAAATAAATATGTGAAAAGTGTGGGGGGGGGGGCATTTGTATGGCGCCCCCCGGAGTCAATACTTTGTAGAACCCCCTTTCTCTACAAGTCTTTTTGGGGGTGTCTCTACCAGCTTTGCACATCTAGAGAGGACATTTCTGCCCCATTCTTCTTCTTTGTAAAATATCTCAAGCTCTGTCAGATTGGATGGAGAGCGTCTGTGATCAGCAATTTTCAAGTCTTGCCACAGATTCTCGATGGGATTTAGGTCTGGACTGTGACTGGGCCATTCTAACACATGAATATGCTTTGATCTAAACCATTCCATTGTAGCTCTGGCTGTATGTTTCGGGTCGTTGTCCTGCTGGAAGGTGACCCTCCCCCCCCAGTCTCAAGTATTTTGCAGACTCTAACAGGTTTTCTTCTAAGATTGTCCTGTATTTGTCTCCATCCATCTTCCCATCAACTCTGACCAGCTTCCCTGTCCCTGCTGAAGAAAACCATCCCCACCACATGATGCTGCCACCACCATGTCTCACAGTGGGGATGGTGTGTTCAGGGGGATGGGCAGTGTTAGTTTCCCCCACACATAGCGTTTTGCTTTTAGGCCAAAAAGTTGAATTTTGGTGTCATGTGAGCAGATCACCTTCTTCCACATGTTTGCTCCCCTCCCCCACATGGCTTCTCACAAACTACAAACAGGACTTCTTATGACTTTCTTCCTCCAATGTCTTTCTTCTTGTCACTCTTCCATAAAGGGCAGATTTGTGGAGAACACGACTAATAGTTGTCCTGTGGACAGACTCTCCCCCCTGAGCTGTGGATCTCTGCAGCTCCTCCAGAGTTACCATGGACCTCTTGGCCCTTCTCTGATGAATGCTCTCCTTGCCCGGCCGGTCAGTTTAGGTGGACGGCCGTGTCTTGGTAGGTTTGCAGTTGTGCCATACTCTTTCCATTTTCCGATGATGGATTGAACAGAGCTCCGTGAGATGGTCAAAGCTTGGGAGATTATTTTATAACCTAACCCTGCTTTATACTTCTCCACAACTTTATCCCTGACCTGTCTGGGGTGTTCCTTGGCCTTCATGATGCTGTTTGTTCACTAAGGTTCTCTAACAAACCTCTGAGGGCTTCACAGAACAGCTGTATTTATACTGAGATTAAATGACACACAGGTGGAGTCTATTTACTAATTAGGTGACTTCTGAAGGCAATTGGTTCCACTAGATTTTAGTTAGGGGTATCAGAGTAAAGGGGGCTGAATACAAATGCCCCCCCCCCCCCCCCCACACTTTTCACATATTTATTTGTATCATTTATCATTTTCCTTCCACTTCACAATTATGTGACACTTTGTGTTGGTCCATCACATAAAATCCCAATAAAATACATTGTACGTTTTTGGTTGTAACATGACAAAATGTGGAAAATTTCAAGGGGTATGTATATATATATATATAAATTCCCCGGGGTGTAAACCCAGATGTTTTCTTGGAACGTCAACCCGTGACGGGATTGGAGGAAAGGTGGGGCGCCAGAATAGAAAAATGCAAACAAACATTTAACCACTTTCAGCCCCGGACCAATTGGCTGGCCAAAGACCAGAGCCCTTTTTGCGATTTGGCACTGCGTCGCTTTAACTGACAATTGCGCGGTCGTGCGACGTGACACCCAAACAAAATTGACGTCCTTTTTTTCCCCACAAATAGAGCTTTCTTTTGGTGGTATTTGATCACCTCTGCGGTTTTTTTTATTTTTGCGCTATAAACAAAAAAATAGCGCCAATTTTGAAAAAAAAACGCATCATTTTTTACTTTTTGCTATAATAAATATCCCCAAAAATATATAAAAAAACTTTTTTTTTTCCTCAGTTTAGGCCGATACGTATTCTTCTACATATTTTTGGTAAAAAAAAAAAAAAAATCCCAATAAGCGTTTATTGATTGGTTTGCGCAAAATTTATAGCGTTTACAAAATAGGGGATAGATTTATTCAATTTTTTAACTTTATCTGCGAATTTTATCGTAACTGTGACATTATGGCGGACACATCGGACATTTTTGACACATTTTTCACCTCCTGCGGTTTTTATTTTTTGTAATGGCGGCGATCTGCATTATTTTTTTTTTTTATTCGGCACTGCGTCGCTTTAACTGACTGACATTATGGCGGACACATCGGACATTTTTGACACATTTTTCACCTCCTGCGGTTTTTATTTTTTGCGCTATATAAACAAAAAAAGAGCGCCAATTTAAAAAAAAACACATTATTTTTTACTTTTTGCTATAATAAATATCCCCCAAAAATATATAAAAAAACATTTTTTTTCCTCAGTTTAGGCCGATACGTATTCTTCTACATATTTTTGGTAAAAGAAATTGCAATAAGCGATTATTGATTGCTTTGCGCAAAAATTATAGCGTTTACAAAATGGGGGATAGTTTTATGGCATTTTTAGTAATATTTTTTTTTTTACTAGTAATGGCTGCGATCAGCGATTTTTAAAAAAAAATAAAAAAATGTTTTTTTATATCATGACTGCGACATTATGGCGGACACATCGGACATTTTTAGCACTATTTTGGGACCATTCACATTTATACAGTGATCAGTGAGATTAAAAATGCATTGATTACTGTGTAAATGTGACTGGCAGTTAAGGGGTTAACACTAGTTGGCACTGTAGGGGTTAAGTGTGTCCTAGGGAGTGATTCTAACTGTAGGGGGGAGGGGCTGTGTGTGACACATCACTGATCACCGCTCCCGATTACAGGGAGCAGAGGTCAGTGTCCTGTCACTAGGCAGAACGGGGAGATGCTTGTTTACATCAGCATCGCCCCGTTCTTCAGCTCCGATCGCGGGTATCCCTGCGGACATCGAATCTGCAGGACCCGCGATCACACTCACGGAGCTCCCGGCAGGGTGCACGCGCACGACCACACGGCGGCAAATTCAAAGGGACGTACCTGTACGCCCATTTGCGCAGCCGTGCCATTCTGCTGATGTAAATGTACATGCAGCGGTCAGCAAGCGGTTAAAAAAAAAAAGTAAACTTTTCCGAATAGCAGAGGGGGGGAGGGGATTGCAGTGGAGTAAAGTTCATTTTGGGCGTGAAGGTGCGCGTTACGTAAGTCTCGCCGACAGCAATCAATCCAACCAGCGAAGGAGGAAATAAAAATGTCAGAAATACCTTTTTTTGTTTCACGACAAGATCACATGTGTGGTGCCATCAGTTTCCATGTGATATATATATATATATACTGTATATACACTGTTATTATATATAATAAATAAAGATACAAATTATTATTATTATAGAGGATTTATATAGCGCAGCTCTTTACATAATGAGGGCAGAGAGAGAGCCACACCTACCAGACAATTAGGAAGGAATCGGCAGCTCATTAGAGATCCCAATATAAGAGATTGTAATATAGAAATGTGCAATAAAATAATTTACATATATTGTAGAACAAACACAAATATCCCCCCCCCCCATCATGACCCGTGCTGTCACTCGCTGTCACTCACTGTCATCGCTGTCACTTGCTGTCTTTGCTGTCACTCTCTGTCACGCACTGTCACTCTCTGTCATCGCTGTCACTCTCTGTCACTCTCTGTCACTCTCTATCACTCGCTGTCACTGGCTGTCACTCTCTGTCATCGCTATCACTCGCTATCACTCTGTCATCGCTGTCACTCTCTGTCACTCTCTATCACTCTGTCACTCGCTGTCATCGCTGTCACTCTCTGTCACTCTCTGTCAGTCTCTGTCACTCGCTGTCACTCTCTGTCACTCTCTGTCACTCTCTGTCACTCTCTATCACTCGCTGTCATCGCTGTCACTCTCTGTCACTCTCTGTCACTCTCTATCACTCTGTCACTCGCTGTCATCGCTGTCACTCTCTGTCACTCTCTGTCACTCTCTGTCACTCTCTGTCACTCTCTATCACTCTCTGTCAGTCTCTGTCACTCTCTATCACTCTGTCACTCGCTGTCACTCTCTGTCACTCTCTGTCACTCTCTATCACTCTGTCACTCGCTGTCATCGCTGTCACTCTCTGTCAGTCTCTGTCACTCTCTGTCATCGCTGTCACTCTCTGTCACTCTGTCTCTGTCACTCTCTGTCATCGCTGTCACTCTCTGTCACTCTCTGTCACTCTCTGTCAGTCTCTGTCACTCTCTATCACTCTGTCACTCGCTGTCACTCTCTGTCACTCTCTCACTCTCTGTCACTCTCTATCACTCTGTCACTCGCTGTCATCGCTGTCACTCTCTGTCACTCTGTCACTCTCTGTCACTCTCTGTCACTCTCTGTCAGTCTCTGTCACTCTCTGTCACTCTCTGTCACTCTCTGTCACTCTCTGTCACTCTGTCATCGCTGTCACTCTCTGTCACTCTCTGTCACTCTCTGTCACTCTCTGTCAGTCTCTGTCACTCTCTGTCACTCTCTGTCACTCTCTGTCACTCTCTGTCACTCTGTCACTCTCTCACTCTCTGTCACTCTCTGTCACTCTCTGTCAGTCTCTGTCACTCTCTGTCACTCTCTGTCACTCTCTGTCACTCTCTGTCACTCTGTCATCGCTGTCACTCTCTGTCACTCTCTGTCACTCTCTGTCACTCTCTGTCACTCTCTGTCACTCTGTCACTCTCTGTCACTCTCTGTCACTCTCTGTCACTCTCTGTCAGTCTCTGTCACTCTCTGTCACTCTCTGTCACTCTCTGTCACTCTCTGTCACTCTGTCATCGCTGTCACTCTCTGTCACTCTCTGTCACTCTCTGTCACTCTCTGTCAGTCTCTGTCACTCTCTGTCACTCTCTGTCACTCTCTGTCACTCTCTGTCAGTCTCTGTCACTCTCTGTCACTCTCTGTCAGTCTCTGTCACTCTCTGTCACTCTCTGTCAGTCTCTGTCACTCTCTGTCAGTCTCTGTCACTCTGTCATCGCTGTCACTCTCTGTCACTCGCTGTCATTGCTGTCACGCTCGCCGTCTATTGTTGGCCTCGCTGTCTATTGTTGGCCTCGCTGTCTATTGTTGGCCTCGCCGTCTATTGTTGGCCTCGCCCGCTCTATTTATAGAATGTTTATTTCCCTTGGGTTGGAGGTCATAGAGATGTGACGATTGGCACGACTCTCCCATATTCCGCACGTCTCGGCGTTTATCAGACAGGAACATCTTTTCCTTCTAAACATTTCCTGACAAGAGATCAGTCTGTGATTGGCTGCTGTTATCCGCCAGAGAAAGTTCACCGATTTGTATGTGAGGAGTTAGCAGGTTTTTCGCAGTGCCCCCGGCTTGGTGTGCAGCTACTGATCACATCATTCTCTTCATTTCAGACTGATGACAGCCGCCCTACTAAAAATCATTGTGATTGAAGTAGTATTACACCATTCACCCCCTCCCTCCGCACTGTGCTTGTCCTGTAGACTTTGTGGATTCATGTACACTGGAGGGACTGTCCCGGATTTGGAGGGACTGTCCCGGATATGGACGGCTATCCCGGATTTGGAGGGACTGTCGCGGATTTGGGGGGACTGTCGCAGATTTGGGGGGACTGTCGCAGATTTGGGGGGACTGTCCCGGATTTGGGGGGACTGTCCCTGATTTGGGGGGACTGTCCCTCATTTGGAGGGCTATGCCGGATTTGGAGGGACTGTCCCGGATTTGGGGGGACTGTCCCGGATTTGGGGGGACTGTCCCGGATTTGGAGGGACTGTCCCGGATTTGGGGGGACTGTCCCTGATTTGGAGGGCTATGCCGGATTTGGGGGACTGTCCCGGATTTGGAGGGACTGTCCCGGATTTGGAGGGCTATGCCGGATTTGGGGGGGACTGTCCTGATTTGGGATCCAGGGGTCAAGTCCTGGGGAAAAAAAGTGTGGGAACTCCCACCCAAGATCCACTCCCCCCAAAAAAAAAAAAAATGATGATACGCTCATATGCACGAACGCTTCAAAAGTGGTATTTTCATCCAATTTTCGTATTGTGTGGATGAAGCTTAACTGTTAGTACATAAAAAAAAAAACAATCCTCAATAAACATAAATACGGTAATTCTCTGAATAATCAGCATTCATACAATTGTGCTTCCATGCAAATGTGAACATCATGTTCTGATCTTTATTGGGGAATGTTATTTTGTATATAGAGTGTTTATGTGGTGAGTTTACACTTTTCATTGAACAGAGTTTGGATAACACAGGGTTAAACGGAAAGGTCATAAATGAACTGCACATTATCTGGACAGAATGCTTGGGGAGATAGTGATGTGTTCCTGCTTAGGAGATGTATGTTAGCTTGGGGGGGCTGCAAACTCTGCAGGGCTCCAACACACACTCGCTGCTATTCCAACCCTTCACATATTTCCACATAAACTTCCCTCCTGGCATTAAACTTTGCCAGGTATTGTGCTCAGCTTACCACCCCAAACTGATGTTCCTCCCTCAGCTCACCTCTCTCCCTGCATGTCCTGTGAGCAGAATAGCTGTGCTCCTCCTCTGGGTTCTCTCATCATATGGCACTGAAGATAGAGGAGGGGGGGATTCAGCGGGACACACAGAGCAAGTATGCAGGAGACTGGGGGGGGGGGGGGGATGAGGAGACAGAAAATCAGGAGGGGCCGGCGGGGAGGAGCGCATCACGAGAGGTCTGACTAAATACAATCTCTTAGCAGCAGGGACCTGATCTACCTGTCAGCTAGCTGTGATTGACAGGTAGATCGAAGCGGAAGCTGTCATGGGGCCCCCTACTGGCAATGCCTGAATGGTCAGGTGTGCGGCACTTACTATTGCGAGCTGTGTCGGCAGCTGCTGGTGTAGCACCTGCCACACAGCTCGCATACTTCAAAGTCTTGCAGGACACGGCTGCTAACGGGAACTGAGTTCCTGTTGTGGAAAAAGTACAGGAACTCCGTTCCCATGCGTTCCCGCAGGACTTGAGCCCTGGCAGGAGGTGGGTCCTATGCCTGCATGCTTTTGCTAATGGCTCTCACTGCCTTCCTCTGAGCCAGTGAGGGGGGAGAGAGCTACTGCTCTCAGGCACAGCACTGGATAGAAAACTGGCTCAGGTAAGTATGGGGGGGGGGGGGGGGCGGGGCAGGGAGAACTGGGGGGGAGGGGGAAGTTGCACTCAGAAGACTTTTTTACTTTCGTACGGATTAAAGTTTTTTTTTTTTTGTTTTTAAATAACAAACATGTCACACTTACCTCCTCTGTAATGGTTTTGTACAGAGCAGCCCCGATCCTCCTCTTCCCGGGTCCTTCTTCTGGGCTCCTGGCCCCTCCCTCTTGTTGAGTGCCCCCCCACACCGAGCAGCTTGCTATGGGCGGCACCTGAGTCGAGCCGCAGCTCCCTGTGTCCATTCAGACACGGAGTTGTGGCCTGGCCCCGCCCCTGTCTCTCCTCATTGACTTACTGACTTTGACAGCAGTGGGAGCCAATGAGGAGGGAGAGTCCCGCACGCCCGAGTCTCTCTTTCAACATGGCTGGATCTAGAGGGGGATCAGGTAAGTATTGGGGGGGGGGGGGAGGGGGGCGGCTGTTACACACAGAAGGAGTTTTATAGAATTCACCTTCCACCTTCACAATCACCTGAAACCACAAATAACGATCTGATTTCCCACATAGAAGGTTTGGGATCTCCGATTCGCCTTCTCTTAGTGTCACATTTCTGTATTCAGGTGATTATTTGCGGTTTACAATCTTTTCTGTAATCTCAGATTATCTCATTGTTCTGGGGCTTTGTTGGCTGTCATGTGATCATCACCTATAATACCTGAGAGCCTCGTCCCCAATCCCCCCCCCTGTCATGATCCCCACCCACGATCATCACCTATAATACCCCCCTCCCCACCCCCTGATCCTCCCCACCCAGAGCCTCGACCCCCGATCCCCACCCCCCAATCCCCCACCCCGATCCCCCACCCACGACCCCCGATCCCCATCCATCCCCACCCCTGATCCCCCACCCACGACCCCCGATCCCCCCCACGACCCCCGATCCCCTGATCCCCCACCCACGACCCCCGATCCCCACCCCCCAATCCCCACCCCTGATCCCCACCCACGACCCCCCCCCACCCCCCTCCCCACCCCCTGATCCCCCACCCACGACCCCCGATCCCCACCCACGACCCCCGATCCCCACCCCCCCCACCCACGACCCCCGATCCCCACCCCCCAATCCCACCCCCGATCCCCCACCCCACAACCCCCGATTCCCCAACCCTGATCCCCCACCCCACGACCCCCGATCCCCCACTTGATCCCCCCCCACGACCCCCGATCCCCACCCTGATCCCCCACCCCACGATTTTCCCAATCCCCACCCACCCCCCGATTTTTTTTCACCTCCCCCATTTTTTGACCCCCGATTCCCCACCCCACAATTCCCCACCCCCGATCCCCCCACCCCAACCCCCGATCCCCAACCCTGATCCCCCAATCCCCGCCCCCCCCCCCCCCCCCCCCACCCCCCCCCCCCCCCCCCCGACCCCCCCATCCCACCCCCCACCCCCCCCCCCCCCCCCCCGCCCCCTCCCCCACCCCCCCCCCCCCCCCCCCCCCCCCCCCCACACCCCCCCCCCCCCCCCCCCCCCCCCCCCCCCCCCCCCCCCCCCCCCCCCCCCCCTCCCCACCCCCAACCCCCCCCCACCCCTGATCCCCCACCCACCACCCCCGATCCCCACCCCCCAATCCCCCCCCCCACCCCCCTGCACCCCCCCCCCCCCCCCCCACCCCACACCCACCCACCCCCGATCCCCACCCCCTGATCCCTCCTCCCCACAACCCCCCCTCCCCCCACCCCCCCCCCCCCCCCGATCCCCAACCCTGACCCCCTCCCCCCCCCCACCCACGACCCACCCCCCCGATCCCCCACCCCCCAATCCCCACCCCCCCCCCCCCCCCCGGATCCCCCACCCACGACCCCCGACCCCCCCCCCCCCCCCCCCCACCCCGATCCCCCCCCCCCGACCCCAGCCCGACCCACCCCCCCCCCCCCCCCACCCCCCCCATCCCCACCCCCCCCCCCCCCCCCCCCAACCCCCCCACCCCCCCCACACCCCCCCCCCCCCCCCCCACCCCCACCCCCCCCCCCCCCCCCCCCACCCCCCCACCCCCCCCCCCCCCCACCCCCCCCCCCCCCCCCCCACCCCCACCCCCCCCCCCCCCACCCCCCCCCCCCCCACCCCCACCCCCCCCCCCCACCCCCCCCCCAATTTATTCCCCTCCCCTGAATCCCCCACCCACAGATCCCCACCCCCCCAATCCCCACCCTGTCCCCCACCCCAACCCCCGAGCCCCACCCTGATCCCCCCCATCCCCAACCTGGGGGGCTGATTCCATCCCCCCACCCACGACCCCCGATCCCCACCCCCCAATCCCCACCCCTGATCCCCCACCCACGACCCCCTCCCCCTGATCCCCCACCCACGACCCCGATCCCCACCCCCCAATCCCCACCCCTGATTCCCGACCCACGACACCCGATCCCCACCCCCCAATCCACAACCCCCGATCCCCAACCCTGATCCCCCACCCACGATCCTCCACCCCCCAATCCCCACCCCTGATCCCCCACCCACGACCCCGATCCCCACCCCCCAATCCCCACCCCTGATCCCCCACCCACGACCCCCGATCCCCACCCCTGATTCCCGACCCATGACCCCCGATCCCCACCCCCCAATCCCCACCCCTGATTCCCCACCCCCCAATCCCCACCCCTTATCCCCCCAATCCCCACCCCTGATCCCCCAATCCCCACCCCTGATTCCCGACCCCCGATCCCCAATCCCCACCCCTGATCCCCCACCCACGACCCCCGATCCCCACCCCCAATCCCCACCCCTGATCCCCACCCACGACCCCTGATACCCACCCCTGATCCCCACATTTGTTATTATTTATTATTAATTCATTTCGTTCCATTCCTTTAGATGCGGAATTCGTTATTTTGAATAATTTGTAACTTCGGATAAATTTGTATTTGTGACGTTCACTAACAGCCAAATTTGAAAGGAAAATTCCAATACCTATAATTTAACCTCTTGCTTACTGGGCACCCCCCCCCACCACCCTCCTGCCCAGACCAATTCTCACCTTTAGCTCCGTCGCACTTTGAATGACAATTACGCGGTCGTGCTACACTGTACCCAAATGAAATTTCATGTTTCATAGTTTGTTATAAGATTTTGCAAACAGGTAATTTTTCTCCTTCATTAAAATATGCTGATGAGGCGGCACGGATAGGCACAGATAAGGCGGCACTGATAGGCACAGTTATGGTGGCACGGATAGACACAGATAAGGCGGCACTGATAGGCACAGTTATGGTGGCACTGATAGGCACAGATAAGGCGCACTGATAGGCACAGATAAGGCGGCACTAATAGGTACAGTTATGGCGGCACTAATGGGGACAGATAAGGCGGCACTGATGGCCATTGATAAGATGGCACTGATAGGCACAGTTGTGGCGGCACTGATAGGCACAGATAAGGTGGCCCTGATAGGCACAGATAAGGCGGCACTGATAGGCACAGATAAGGCGGCCCTGATAGGCACAGTTATGGCGGCCCTGATAGGCACAGATAAGGCGGCACTGATACGCCATAAAGGCACATGGCGCCCTGATAGGATGGCGGCCCTGATAGGCAGATAAGATGGGCACTGAATAGGCACAGATAAGGCGGCACTGATAGGCACAGATAAGGCGGCACTGATAGGTATAGTTATGGCGGCACGGATGGGGACATATAAGGCAGCACTGATGGGCACTGATAGGCCCAGATAAGGCGGCACAGATGTGGCACATATGTGGTGGCACTGATAGGTACCACTGATATATGGGACTGATAGGTGGCACAGGTGGGCACAGATGAGCACATAGGTAACACTGTGTGGCACTGGAAGCCACTGTTGATGTCACTGAGTGGCACAGGTGGGCACAGATGAGCTGGCGGCAGCTCTCCTTGATCAGGACTGATGTCCCTCTCACTACCGGCTCTGTTTACATCACACGATCTGTGATCCAGTGAGTCGCATAGACCCGCTGTACACAGAGCGCGCCCCTATGAACCCCTCCCTGAACCCTTATGAAACCCTATGAACCTGTTGGAGTTCTTCAGCAATAAATACTATAAAGAGCTCCCCTAGACTGAGACTTTTTTTTTGGGGGGGGGTTCAGGGTTTAGGAAGGGGGGAGATCCTTTTGAATAAACAGGCCCATAGCAGAAATGTAAAACGTCTCTGGTCTATAGGGGGCGTACAGGGTTGGAAGATGAAAGGGTTAAGCAATATCCCAATTATTATGACCCCCTCAGTAATTATCAGTATATAGGTCACTGTATTGGAAGTAGTTGTGGGAGTTTGGGGCTCAGAACGCACAGAGGTCCCCTGTTGCTGCTGACGTGACGGAACGCGGCGGTGCTCGCCATGAGAAGGCGGATAATGAGTCTCGTTAGTTGTAATTATTTCTCGTCCTGTAATCTGGGTACAAGGAGCCCTGTGTCAGCTGATCTCTGAACCCTTCACAAGTACCTACAGGAGACCTTTACCATAATAACTGCTCATTATATCATCCCCCCTCCCCCCCCCTCCCCGTCCTAATCTCCCTGAGGAATGTGGACGGGTGAACCTGCCATTTATAGTATAATGAGCTGACGGCACATTGTGGGCTATGGGAGCCGCTCTGAGCGATTCCACAACAAGTTCTAGGTGGCCCCTTGTACTGCCAGCTGTAGGGACATTGATCCTATTTGAAGCCTTATTTTTACTATTTATTTATTATTATTTTTACTTGTATTTCTTTATTGTTACTATTTATGTAATTTTTTAAAAATATTATTTATTTATTATAATATTATTATTATTACTTTTATTACTTTATCACTACTATTTTTTTATATTATTTTTATTATGATTATTTATTATTATTGTTATAATTATTATTAATTTTATTATTACTTTATCACTCTATTATTACTATTTATTTATTATGACTTTTATTACTTTATTACTATTTAGTTTTGTTTTAACTATTTATTTTTATTATTTGTTTATTTATTTATTTTATTTATTTTTAATATTTATTTATTATTATTTTTTTATTACTTTTTATTACTTTATCAATTTATCATTACTATTTATTTATTTGTATTTATTTTTATTATTACTTGTATTACTTTATCACTTTATTATTTCTATTTATTTATTATTATTTATTTGTATTATTACTTTTATTACCTTATTATTACAATTAATTTATTATTATTTTTTTAATTTTATTATTACTATTTATCTATTATTTATTTATTATTTTATATTATTACTTTTTATTTATTATTATTTATTTATTATCAATGTAATGCAATCAGGATCTCTGTACAGAAATAATTACATTTGATACTTTTTACTGACTTTGAGCTGCTGCAGGGGGGTTAAAATGCCCAGATACAGCCGCACACTAGAGAGTCAGACCGCTGCTCAGAGGTCTGACACACCCCCCTGCCCAGTGCTCCAATCAGCAGTTTTCATGCTCCTGAGCAGCGCTGTTGATTGGAGTACTGGGGGGTGGGTGGGGGGGGAGGGGCTTGTCAGACCTCTGGAGACCCTGGCTTCTCATTGGGCAGCGGTCTGACTCTCTAGTGTGCGGCTATAACTGGGTATATTAAGAACACTTGCCGACCAGTCATGTCCCGGTACATCGCTGGACTTGGTTATACCGGGATGATATACAGCCGCAGGCGTCAACACCGGTACTGATTTTTAAAACGACAGTTGGCTTTCTTGTAATAGCAACCCGAGTGGCTAACTAGCTGCTGGATTGCTTTTGCAAGCAGCGGAAGGGGATGTTCCCCCTCCCCCTACTGCCTACCGTGGCTTTACCGGGATCCTCCCCCCCCATCCCACGAGAGTCCCGATCAACGTTGATCTGGCGTTTTCCACCAGCTGATCAACAGCTTTGTTCTGGTTCTATGATGTAGTGACCCGGAAGCGATGACCTCACACCACTTCCGGGTTACCTGAATGCACCGATCTTTATCTTTTGACTGCTTTTAAGGGCGGAGAAGAGAGATCTCCATAAAGAGGACCTGTCATCTTTATTTCTATTACATGAGATCTCCATTAAGAGGACCTGTCATCTCTTATTTCTATTACATGAGATCTCCATAAAGAGGACCTGTCATCTCTTATTTCTATTACATGCGATCTCCATAAAGAGGACCTGTCATCTCTTATTTCTATTATGAGATCTCCATAAAGAGGACCTGTCATCTCTTATTCCTATTACATGCGATCTCCATAAAGAGGACCTGTCATCTCTTATTCCTATTACATGAGATCTCCATAAAGAGGACCTGTCATCTCTTATTTCTATTACACGAGATCCCCATAAAGAGGACCCGTCATCTCTTATTTCTATTACATGAGATCCCCATAAAGAGGACCTGTCATCTCTTATTTCTATTACATGAGATCTCTCCATAAAGAGGACCTGTCATCTCTTATTTCTATTACACGAGATCCCCATAAAGAGGACCTGTCATCTCGTATTTCTATTACACGAGATCCCCATAAAGAGGACCTGTCATCTCTTATTTCTATTACATGAGATCTCCATAAAGAGGACCTGTCATCTCTTATCTATTACATGAGATCTCTCCATAAAGAGGACCTGTCATCTCTTAGTTCTATTACATGAGATCTCCATAAAGAGGACCTGTCATCTCTTATTTCTATTACATGAGATCTCCATAAAGAGGACCTGTCATCTCTTATTTATATTACATGAGATCTCCATAAAGAGGACCTGTCATCTCTTATTTCTATTACATGAGATCTCCATAAAGAGGACCTGTCACATACCTATTGGGGTGTTTACATTCCTTCTGACACCAATAAAAGTGATAAAAAAAAAGAATTTATAATACAACAGTGTAAGAATAACATAATAATAAAAAAATAATGCATAATAAATAAATAAAAATAATTAATATTAATAAAATAATAAATAATTAATAAAAAAAAAAAGTCTTTTAAAACGTCGCCTATGTATAGCAAAATGTGCGCGGTTTGTCACGAGCGTGCACAATTTTAAAGCGTGACATGTTTGGTATCTGCTTACTCGGCATAACATCAACTTTTATATTTTACCCCAAAAATTGTGTTATGTATTCAGTTTTTTTTGCTTAAAAATTAAAGAAAAACATTTTTTCCCAAAAACACAAAAATACTGTGTGACATAAAAAAATAGCAAAACCCACCATTTTATTCTCTAGGGGCTCTGCTTGAAAAAAAAAATGTTTGGGGGTTCTAAGTAAATTTTTCTCCCAAAAAATACTGATTGGTACATGTTGAACAAAAAGTGGCAGAAAAGGCGTGGCCTGGAAGTGGATATATATAAGACAGACCCCTAAGTAACGAATGTGTACTGAGCCACGCCCACTTTATGGTGCAGCGCGTGCAGTGCATCGGGGTCTGTTTTTTCCTGGGGAGGAGGGAAGGTGTCACCCCCCCCCCCCCCATTATGGTGTCACATGTAGAGGAGTCACTCTGAGGTCTCAATCAGAGCCGAACTTTTCATCGATTGAAGATTAAATCCCCCAACAAATAAACTTGTGACTGTAAATGGCAGCCGTGCACGTGAGCGATCGGGGTGCCCGTAGCTCCACCCCCGACGCTCCAAAAGGTACATGAGCCGCTTCTGAGGCAGAGTTGGGATGTCTTTGGTCCCATAGACTTCGATCGGAACGCCTGGAATTGCACATATTGAGCATTTTTGCACATTTTTGTGCGTATTTTGGTCATTTTTGAGCTTTTTTTGCATATTTTATATTGTACATTTTAGGCATAATGTGAGAATTTTTCTGCTTTCTGTGTGTATTCTTCAGCATTTTTTGCACTTTTTGGGGATATTTAGAACTATTTTTGGATGTATTTTGATGATTTATGTGCTATTCTTTGCATTTTTCAGCATTTTTGCAAATTTTTGTGTGTATTTTGATCATTTTTGAGCTTTCTTGCATATTTTCAGCCTTGTACTGTTGCACTTTGTTGTGCGTATTATGAGCATTGATGCGCTTTTTGTGCATATTTTGAGTATTTTTGCACATTTTTTGTATGTATTTTGATAATTTTATTTTTTGTACATATTTTCAGAACCTTTGCACTTTGTTGGACATATTTTGAGTGTTTTTTGGATGTATTTTGTGTTTTTGTGCATATTTCAAGCATTTTTGTATGTATTTTCAGCATTGTTGCATTTTTTTAGGTGTATTTTGAGCTTTTTGTATGTATTTTGATGTTTTATGTGCTTTTTGTGTGCATATTTCTAGCAATTTAGCATTTTTCCCCCATTTGTGTACTTGTTTTTGTATATCAAGCATTTTTTGCACTTTTTAGATTTTGCTGTTTTGCAGTTTTGTGGGCATAATTTGAGCATTTCTGCGCTCTTTGTGTGTATTTTCAGCATTTGTTTGCACTTTTTTCAACATACTTTGGACATTTGTGCAGTTTTTGGGGATATTTTGAGCATTTTTGTGCTTTCTGTACATATTTTTGCTCTTTTACTGACATATTTTTGATAATTTTAGCGATTTTTGGGTGTATGTTGATCATTTTTTTTTTTGTTGTTTGTTCTTGCATATTTTCAGCATTGTTGGACTTAATGGGCATATTTTGAGCATTTTTTGGTTGTATTTTGTGTTTTTTGTGCCTATTTCAAGCATTTTTGTGTGTATTTTCAGCATCGTTGCACTTTTTGGATGTATTTTGATGTTTTATGTGCTTTTTGTGTGCATATTTCTAGCAATTTTGCATTTATTTTTCCATTTGTGTACTTTTTTGTGTATTTCAAGCATGTTTTGCACTTTTTAGATGTAATTTAAGCATTTCTGTGATTTTTGTGTGTATATTCAGCATTTGTTTGCACTTTTTTTTAGCCATACTTTGAACATTTGTGCAGTTTTTGGGGTAATTTTGAGCATTTTTGTGATTTCTGTGCTTATTTCAAGCACTTTTTACTGACATATTTTGATAATTTTAATGCTTTTTGGGTGTATGTTGATCATTTTGTTTTAGTTTATTTTTTTTTTGCATAATTTCAGCATTGTTGGACTTATTGAGCATATTTTGAGCATATTTGGAGGCATTTTTATTATTTTTTTGCTTTTTTATAACATTTCAAGCATTTTTGGGTGTATTTTGAAAGTTTTTGCGCTCTTTTTTTGTGCATATTTCAAGCATTTCGTGTTATTTGTTTAGTTTGTTTTCTCAGCAGTGTTGCACTTTCTGTGTGGATTTTGGACATATTTTGATAATTTTTGTGCTTTTTTGTGCATATTTCAAGTGTTTTTGCATTTTTGGGTATATTTTCAGCATGTTTGTGCTTTCTGTGCATATTTCAAGCATTTTTGCTGCTTTTTTGGACACATTTTGATAATTTTAGCTCTTTTTGGGCATATCTTGAGCTTTTTCTTGCATATTTTTAGAATTGGAGGACCTTTTTGGTCATATTTGGGTGTATTTTCAGCATTGTTGTGCTTAATGTGCATATTTTAAGCATTTTTTGCTCTTTTTTTTTTACATATTTTGATAATTTCAGCTCTTTTTGGGCGTATGTTGAGCATTTGTTAGCTTTTTCTTGCATAATTGCAGCATTGGAGGACTTTTTTGGTCATATTTAGGTGTATTTCCCACATTTTTAGCACTTTCTGTGCATATTTCAAGCATTTTTGCTTTTTTTGGACACATTTGATAATTTTAGCTCTTTTTGGGCGTATGTTGAGCCTTTTTTTGCATATTTTTAGCATTGGAGGACTTTTTTGGTCATATTTGGGTGTATTTCGATCGTTTTCCCCGCAGGGATCACACATGGCCGCGCTGACATTCCAGGTGTTGCCCTTTAAGCTCCCAGAATGAAGGAGAAGGGGGTGTGGCGGAAGTGGCTGACGTCAGCGGGTTCCCAGGCTGGGGTTGGCGGATGGGCGGCGGGAAGGGATTGGTGGGAGGGGACGTCAGTCAGGGACGAGGGCAGCGGGGATTGGTGGGAGGAGGGGGCAGGACGATGTGACGGACCAATAGGCGGTCGGGGCGAAGGGAAGACTCGGTGAGGACACCGGGAGAGGATTCATTAACAGGTGACATTGCCGGAGAAGACCGAGAGACCGAGAGAGAGGTGAGGAGCGGGGGGAGGGGAGGTCTCCGCCTATAGGGGGATGATGGGACTTGTAGTCCTCCTATATAGGATGGAGGGGGGATGATGGGACTTGTAGTCTTCCTATAGAGGATGGGAGGGGGGTGATGGGACTTGTAGTCCTCCTATAGAGGATGGGGGGATGATGGGACTTGTAGTCCTCCTATAGGGGATGGGAGGGGGATGATGGGACTTGTAGTCCTCCTATAGAGGATGGGAGGGGGGATGATGGGACTTGTAGTCATCCTATAGGGGATGGGAGGGGGGATGATGGGACTTGTAGTCCTCCTATAGGGGAAGGGAGGGGCATGATGGGACTTGTAGTCCTCCTATAGAGGAAGGGAGGGGGATGATGGGACTTGTAGTCCTCCTAGTCCTCCTATCGAGGATGGGAGGGGGATGATGGGACTTGTAGTCCTCCTATAGAGGATGGAGGGGGATGATGGGACTTGTAGTCCTCCTATAGAGGATGGGAGGGGGATGATGGGAATTGTAGTCCTCCTATAGAGGATGGGAGGGGGCATGATGGGAATTGTAGTCCTCCTATAGAGGATGGGAGGGGGCATGATGGGAATTGTAGTCCTCCTATAGAGGATGGGAGGGGGGTGATGGGACTTGTAGTCCTCCTATAGAGGATGGGAGGGGGGTGATGGGACTTGTAGTCCTCCTATAGAGGGTGGGAGGGGGATGATGGGACTTGTAGTCCTCCTATAGAGGGTGGGAGGGGGGATGATGGGACTTGTAGTCCTCCTATAGGGGATGGGAGGGGGGTGATGGGACTTGTAGTCCTATAGAGGATGGGAGGGGGGTGATGGGACTTGTAGTCCTCCTATAGGGGATGGGAGGGGGGTGATGGGACTTGTAGTCCTCCTATAGGGGATGGGAGGGGGGTGATGGGACTTGTAGTCCTCCTATAGAGGATGGGAGGGGGGTGATGGGACTTGTAGTCCTCCTATAGGGGTGATGGGGGGGGGGATGATGGGACTTGTAGTCCTCCTATAGGGGATGGGAGGGGGATGATGGGACTTGTAGTCCTCCTATAGAGGATGGGAGGGGGGATGATGGGACTTGTAGTCCTCCTATAGGGGATGGGAGGGGGGTGATGGGACTTGTAGTCCTCCTATAGGGGATGGGAGGGGGCATGATGGGACTTGTAGTCCTCCTATAGGGGATGGGAGGGGGGATGATGGGACTTGTAGTCCCTATAGGGGATGGGAGGGGGGATGATGGGACTTGTAGTCCTATAGGGGATGGGAGGGGGGATGATGGGACTTGTAGTCCTCCTATAGGGGATGGGAGGGGGGGTGATGGGACTTGTAGTCCTCCTATAGGGGATGGGAGGGGGATGATGGGACTTGTAGTCCTCCTATAGGGGATGGGAGGGGGGTGATGGGACTTGTAGTCCTCCTATAGGGGATGGGAGGGGGATGATGGGACTTGTAGTCCTCCTATAGGGGATGGGAGGGGGGTGATGGGACTTGTAGTCCTCCTATAGAGGATGGGAGGGGGGTGATGGGACTTGTAGTCCTCCTATAGAGGATGGGAGGGGGGATGGTGGGACTTGTAGTCCTCCTATAGAGGATGGGGGGGGGATGATGGGACTTGTAGTCCTCCTATAGAGGATGGGAGGGGGGTTGATGGGACTTGTAGTCCTCCTATAGAGGATGGGAGGGGGGTGATGGGACTTGTAGTCCTCCTATAGAGGATGGGAGGGGGGATGGTGGGACTTGTAGTCCTCCTATAGAGGATGGGGGGAGGGGGGTGCACAGATTGATCGGTAGTGAAGATTGTTGTATTTGGTGGTGATCGCTCTCTATGGGTGATGACCTTTTATGGACGGCCCCCAGTAGATCCCGGCTATCTGATTGGTGGGTGATGATTTGGGTTCTCGGGGTGTTTTGGGGTATTTATCCTCATTGTGTAATTTGTTTATTTCCCCCCCAACAGACTGAGCAGTATGGAGGCCATCGTGCGTCGTTGCCCCTTCCTGTCCCGGGTGTCTCAGACCTTCCTGCAGAAAGCTGGGAAATCTCTGATCACCTATGCCCAGAGCTGCCCCGTCATGATGGGCCCCCGGCCCCTGGCCAGCGCCCAGCTCAGCACCTCCGCTGCCTGCCACCAGGAGACTCGGGAGACGTCCTCCGGGGACAAAGGTAGGAGGAGCTTCTCTGCCCGCCCCGGGCTCAGTGTGTGTGCCTTCGGGTGAGTGTGTGTGTGTGCGTGTGATTGTGTGTGTGTGTGCTTTCGTGTGTGTGTGTGTGCGCCTTCGGGTGAGTGTGTGTGTGTGTGTGTGTGTGTGTGCGTCTTCGGGTGAGTGTGTGCATCTTCGGGTGAGTGTGTGTGTGTGTGTGTGTGAGTGTGTGCCTTTGGGTGAGTGTGTGCATCTTCGGGTGAGTGTGTGTGTGTGTGTGTGTGTGTGTGCGCCTTAGGGTGAGCGTGTGTGCTTTCAAGTGATTGTGTGTGTGTGCGTCTTCGGGTGAGTGTGTGTGTGGTGTGTGTGTGTGTGTGCGTCTTCGGGTGAGTGTGTGCATCTTCGGGTGAGTGTGTGTGTGTGTGCCTTTGGGTGAGTGTGTGTGTGCCTTCGGGTGAGTGTGTGAATGCCTTCGGGTGAGTGTGTGTGTGAATGCCTTCGGGTGAGTGTGTGTGTGTGAATGCCTTCGGGTGAGTGTGTGTGTGAATGCCTTCGGGTGAGTGTGTGTGTGTGAATGCCTTCGGGTGAGTGTGTGTGAATGCCTTCGGGTGAGTGTGTGTGTGTGCCTTCGGGTGAGTGTGTGTGTGTGCCTTCGGGTGAGTGTGTGTGTGCCTTCGGGTGAGTGTGTGTGTGCCTTCGGGTGAGTGTGTGATTGCCTTCGGGTGAGTGTGTGTGATTGCCTTCGGGTGAGTGTGTGAATGCCTTCGGGTGAGTGTGTGTCCATCTATTCCAATGGGCAGCCCTACATAACACGCCAGAGAATCTCCGGCACCTTTCTGGTGTTGAGTGTCGTGTTGGACGTGTTTTTCTGCTGCCTTTGGGGTGCCGTTAACAATAAATAACACCACAAGTGTTTGTGAGTTTTTTTCTTGTGTTTCCTGAGCGCACACAAGACTGCTGGCTCTCCTGGAGACACTCGGGTGTGATTGGTCACTTTGATGGTCGCTCTGCTGGGTGAGGGCGGGGCTGCACAGCGGGAGCCGATTGTCTCCAGATGTCTTCCAGTATCTCTGATTACAATGTAACAATTTCTATGGAGATCGGAGGTGTAATCGCCATCTGGATGTGACATCCGCAGGAGGAACCCGGCCAGTCCATAGAAATGAATACAATGTATTCTGATGTGTCCGTTTATTAACCCTTTACATTCCATTCACACTTCTCTTATTTTAGGGGAACCCGAATCTCGGCTTTGGAAAGGTTCCCGCCGTACTTTGATGCGACTTGAGAGCCGGAGAGTGTGAAAGTCGCACGTTCCCGCTAATCAGCCCTAATTAACTCCTCCCCCTAAGCTTTGCTCCTCTTCTTCTCCTGTGACCCCCCCCCCCATCAACTCCCTTCCCTTCCCCCCATCAACTCCCTTCACCCCCCCCCCCATCAACTCCCTTCACCCCCCCCCCCATCAACTCCCTTCACCCCCCCCCATCAACTCCCTTCACCCCCCCCATCAACTCCCTTCACACCCCCCCCCATCAACTCCCTTCACCCCCCCCCATCAACTCCCTTCCCCCCCCCCCATCAACTCCCTTCACCTCCATCAACTCCCTTCACACCCCCCCCCATCAACTCCCTTCCCCCCCCATCAACTCCCATCACCCCCCCCCCCCATCAACTCCCTTCACCCCCCCCATCAACTCCCTTCACCTCCATCAACTCCCTTCACCACCCCCCCCCCCATCAACTCCCTTCACCTCCATCAACTCCCTTCACCTCCATCAACTCCCTTCACCCCCCCCCCCATCAACTCTCTTCACCTCCATCAACTCCCTTCACCCCCCCCCCCCCCATCAACTCCCTTCACCTCCATCAACTCCCTTCACCCCCCCCCATCAACTCTCTTCACCTCCATCAACTCCCTTCACCCCCCCCCCATCAACTCCCTTCACCTCCATCAACTCCCTTCACCCCCCCCCATCAACTCCCTTCACCCCCCCCCATCAACTCCCCCCCCCATCAACTCCCTTCACCCCCCCCCATCAACTCCCTTCACCCCCCCCCCATCAACTCCCTTCACTCCCCCCCCCATCAACTCCCTTCACTCCCCCCCCCATCAACTCCCTTCACTCCCCGCCCATCAACTCCCTTCACCTCCCCCCCCATCAACTCCTTTCACCCCCCCCCCCATCAACTCCCTTCACCCCCCCCCCATCAACTCCCTTCACCTCCCCCCCCATCAACTCCCTTCACCCCCCCCCCCATCAACTCCCTTCACCTCCCCATCAACTCCCTTCACTCCCCCCCCATCAACTCCCTTCACTCCCCCCCCATCAACTCCCTTCACTCCCCCCCCATCAACTCCCTTCACCCCCCCCCATCAACTCCCTTCACCCCCCCCCCATCAACTCCCTTCACTCCCCCCCCCATCAACTCCCTTCACTCCCCCCCCCCATCAACTCCCTTCACTCCCCCCCCCCATCAACTCCCTTCACTCCCCCCCCCCATCAACTCCCTTCACCCCCCCCCATCAACTCCCTTCACCCCCCCCCATCAACTCCCTTCACCCCCCCCATCGTTGGCACTAATCAGCCCTAATTAACTCCTTCCTCCCCCTAAGCTTTGCTCCTCTTCTTCTCCTGTGGGTTTTTTTTTTTCCACTATTATTATTTTTTATTTATTTTGTTTATTTGTTGTTATTTGTGTCACAAGAAGGAAATGTGAGACATTACGCCTTTTTTTATTTATTTTTTTGTAAATCCCTTGGCACTCCCCTCCCCCAGAGCTCACCTGTGGGGGGGGGGGGGTCTCTCTGGCATCCATTCAGGAATTCCTCTTATGCGGAGGCCGGCCGGCGATTGGCGAGCCGCAGTCATGTGACCGTTCGCCCTTCTCTGCCTGTGAACTGTTCCTGGTGCCGGTCAGCCAGAGGAATGTTCCGGATCTTTTCCCGTCTTCACTTGTGACTTTTCACACACATATTCATATACTGCAGATCTGATAAGAATACAGGAGACGGGCGGGGGATGGGGCTGAGGTTCGGCATCAAGGCAGCTGTTTATGGATGTAGAGGGGCACAACCTCCATGTTTGTGGGGGAAGGGAGTCTATGGTAGTGGCTTAGACCCCATGTCTGTTGGGAGAGGGGGGGATCTATAGTAATGGGACACGATCTCATGTTCGTGGGGGGAGGGGATCTATGGTAGTTGGGCAGAAATCATGTTAGGGAGGGTGGTTATCGCAATGGAGCGCAACCTCGTGTCTGTGGGGGAAGGGAATCTATGGTTGTGGCCTAGATCCATAGGGTCAACTTTATGTTTGTGGGAAGGTGGGATCTATGGTAATTGGGGGGGGACCCCGTGTCTGTTGTGGGAAAGGGGGTCTATGATCCGGTGTTGTTGGCGCGGTGGAGGAGTGCGGTATTGTATGATCCGGTGTTCTCGGCACGGTGGAGGAGTGCGGTATTGTATGATCCGGTGTTCTCGGCACGGTGGAGGAGTGCGGTATTGTATGATCCGGTGTTGTCGGGGGTGAGGTGAGTTTTTCCGGTTGCCCTGGTATTACCTGTGTGACTGGAGGAGAGGTGGAGGAGTGCGGTATTCTATGAGGAGAGGTGGAGGAGTGCGGTATTCTATGAGGAGAGGTGGAGGAGTGCGGTATTGTATGAGGAGAGGTGGAGGAGTGTGGTATTGTATGAGGAGAGGTGGAGGAGTGCGGTATTGTATGAGGAGAGGTGGAGGAGTGCGGTATTGTATGAGGAGAGGTGGAGGAGTGCGGTATTGTATGAGGGAGAAGGGTGGAGGAAGATGCGGTTTGTATGAGGAGAGGTGGAGGAGTGCGGTATTGTATGAGGAGAGGTGGAGGAGTGCGGTATTGTATGAGGAGAGGGTGGGAGGGAGTGCGTTTTTGTATGAGGAGAGGTGGAGGAGTGCGGTATTCTATGAGGAGAGGTGGAGGAGTGCGGTATTGTATGAGGAGAGGTGGAGGAGTGCGGTATTGTATGAGGAGAGGTGGAGGAGTGCGGTATTCTATGAGGAGAGGTGGAGGAGTGCGGTATTCTATGAGGAGAGGTGGAGGAGTGCGGTATTCTATGAGGAGAGGTGGAGGAGTGCGGTATTCTATGAGGAGAGGTGGAGGAGTGCGGTATTCTAGGAGGAGAGGTGGAGGAGTGCGGTATTCTATGAGGAGAGGTGGAGGTCACACCCAGTCACAGGTACAGCTGACTCGGCCTCACCTGTGTCGTCACTTCACCCTCCCGATCCCCGGACTCCGAAGGCCGTTCTCCCGCTGACTCCGGGGAATTCACTTTTGGCCTCATTTTTGGTTACTTGGTGCCAAAATCTCTTATCGATGCCGATGTTGGGGGGGTGAGGGGGAGGGGGGGTGAGGGGGGTGAAGAGGTGAGCCGGGTTCTTGGCGTTCTCTTCAGAACTTCTCAGTTAATATTTGATTTGAGTTTATTCCTCTCCAGATCCTCGAGATTCCGGCATCATGTGACACCCCCCCCCCCCCCATGAGTGGTTGGTGTTTGTCTACATTCTGGAGTTGAGCATTTAGAAATCTGTCGGTTGATTTCTCTACATAGAATAGAAGACCCGGTGGAATAGACACATTCCTACCTGGATGAGGTCTTCAAGTTCATTTTCTTTAGAAAAGTAGCCCCAGCCTGAGTAGGGAAGCCTGTCCCCTGCCAGCGTTCCGCAGACAAGGATCCCTGCTATGTGTGTGAAAACAGTGGGCTCTCTGCAGAGGTCTGATGCACCACATGTTAAGTCATCAAGAGCTCGCCAATTGGAAGGGAGCATGCTTTGGGGGGGGGGGGGGGTGGTCAGGACCCTGATCAAAACCCGAGAACTGGGCTCACCCCCCATCAACTCCCTTTACCTCCCACACTCTCACCCCACACTCCCATCACCCCCCCCCCCATTCAACTCCATTCACTCACCCCCCCATCAACTCCCTTCACCCCCCCCCCCCCATCAACTCCCTTCACCACCCCTCCATCAACTCCCTTCACCTCCCCCTCCATCAACTCCTTCACCTCCCCCTCCATCAACTCCCTTCAGCTCCCCCCCGCACATCACCTCCCATCAACCCCCCCCCCCCATCAACTCCCTTCACTCCCCCCCACCACAACTACTTGCCCTTCACCTCCCCCCACAAACCCT
>CM053032.1:4273931-4295189 GCA_028564925.1 Lithobates sylvaticus | reverse complement strand
CCCGAATGTCACAGAACAACATCCGGGACTTCCTCAGGCCCGGTCGCCCCTCCCCCCGGTCACACCCTCGGGCGGCTCACCGAAGGAGTTGAGGAAATCGGCGATCTTCTTGATGCTGCTGGTGATCACCTCGATGTATTCCCGGTTCGCCCAGTCCTGGTGGATCTCTCTCTGCACCGGGTCCTCCTGGCTGGCCATCTTCCTCCTCCCGTACTGCCTGTCACCACACAGCGCCACCTACCGGACACCCCGCCGACATCTTCCTCCCCCACAGCCGAGGCCCCGGCGGCCATCTTGGAGGCGGGCACGGCAGCCAATCATAGGACGCGCCGCCCTCTCGCTTACTGGCAGAACTGACGCTACGCAGAACGCGGCGGCCATCTTGGGTACTGGAGGCGCTCCCGTGGGCTCGGAGCTCCGTCCATGTTGCAAACGGGCAACGGTGAATGACGCAAAGTAAGGCCGCCATCTTGGAAGCGGGCAGACCACACAAGACGCCATTTTTGACAGGGGCAAAGCAGGAGAAGCCATAGAAACCACAAAATATGACACAGACCCAATCCAGCCTCCCCCTCCCATATATATAACAATGTTATCATATAAAATAACATTGAGCGATTGTTTCATTATATTGGATCGATCAATAAGGTGAGCGAGATGTGTGGCCGCGGTGCCCGCCTTCATTTTATGGTTTTATTATTTCTCTCCTCACCAATCAGATGCCGGCAATCTCTAATATTGTGAAATACCCACAATGCCTCTCAGAGGTCAGAGGTCATGTGATCTTTGGGGCTCATTCACATCATCAGCGTGTCGTAACACCCCGATATGACGCCATTCCCCTTCCGCCCTCCCCCGAGCAACGCACCGCCAGAAAATACATATAGATCCATTTACTGACCCCACCGGGCTTTCGCGTTTTCATGGAACAATCAGTATTTTTTTTTTTCTAGAAAATTACTTAAAGAGGAAGTGTGGTCTGCTCACATCATTTGTAATAAAAACATCTTTGCCCTTCAGAAGCTTCCCTCCAACCACTTTGCATATTATTTTATATATACTGCGATTCTGTACTTGCCAAATGTGCTGCAGAAATCTCCCTCCACTGAGTCTGGCTGCAGCCATTTTAACTGTGGGCAGCTGAAGCCGCAGCCTCTTCACTTCCTGGATTTACACAGAGGCACACCTCCAGCTCTGCAGCTCTCATTGGCCCTCTTATGACTCATCCCCCCTCCCTTTCTGGCAAACACTCATGAGTGAGAGAGAGAGCTGTGTATGATGATGTCATAAGCCTAGGCCAATGACCAGACAGGAAACAGGAAGTGGCTGTATAAGGGATTTGCTGGCAGAAAAAAAAATGTTTTACTATCCAAAGTTATAACAACAACAACAAGAGAAGAAGATTTATTAGATGGAAAGATGAAAAAATGACGGTCCCACCACATGCAGTCCAGTGCGAAAAACGCACGGATAGCAGGTTATATTGGTTTCCAATGGCAAACTTCTCACCAGTGCCGCCAGTTACAGACAAAAAAGAACCGGCTGCATTTTTCCTGCACTGGAACGCAGTAAAACGCATCAAAAACTCACCGGACCCCTTGTATAGTGAGCAAAAAAGAAGAAAAAAAAGCACCTGGAATGCATCAAGAAACGCATCCGGAACGGATTTGGAGTGAGTTTCTGTGAACCGGCCCTCAGACCCCTTTCACACTGGGGCGTTTTTCAGGCGCTTTAGCGTTAAAAAAAGTGCCTGTAAGGCTCCATTCACACTAGCGCGTTTTTTGATGCATTTTGCAGAAATGCAGGGAAATCTTTTAACATGGGTTCCTATGGAAGATGTTCACATCAATGCATTTTTTGTGCCTCTGCGTTTTTGGAAAAGGGTCGGGGACTTTTTTTCATGCAAAATGCAGCTTATTGCATGTAATAGAAGTCCATGGACCCGCATCCAAAACGCAAGTACCGCGTTTTTACTGCGTTTTTACCGCGATTTGCGTTTTTTTTTTTTTTACACTGTATATAGCTGGTTGCTAAGCAACCACAGTGTTAAAAAAAAAATGTAAAAAAAAAAAAAATAAACAAAAAAAAAAAAAATACAAAAATGCAAATCGCAGCAAAATCGCAGTAAAAACGCGGCAAGCACCGCAAAAAGCACGGCAAAAACGCTCAAAAGCAAAATGCATAGATGTGATTCGAGCCTTAAGCGCTTGAAAGAAGCCTCATCTGCAATCCCAATGTGAAAGCCCCGAGTGCTTTAAGAGCCCTTTCACACCGCCAGCGCCCGAAAAACGCTGGTAAAGCGCCGATTAACCACTTCAGCCCCGGACCAATTTACAGCCAAAGGACCAGGCCCCTTTTTGCGATTCGGCACCTGCGTCGCTTTAACTGATAATTGCGCGGTCGTGCGACGTGGCTTCCAAACAAAGTTGACGTCCTTTTTTTCCCCACAAATAGAGCTTTCTTTGGTGGTATTTGATCGCCCCTGCGGTTTTTATTTTTTGCGCTATAAACAATAAATAGAGCGACAATTTAGAAAAAAACTCAATATTTTTTGCTTTTTGCTATAATAAATATATCCCCAAAAAATATATTAAAAAACTGTTTTTTTCCTGAGTTTAGGCCGATACGTATTCTTCTACATATTTTTGGTAAAAAAAAATCGCAATTAGCGATTATTGATTGGTTTGCGCAAAATTTTATAGCGTCTACAAAATAGGGGATAGTTTTATAGCATTTTTTATTAATAATTAATTTTTTTACTAGTAATGTCGGTGATCAGCGATTTTTATTGTGACTGCGACATTATGGCGGACACATCGGACATTTTTTGACACATTTTTGGGACCATTGTCATTTATACAGCGATCAGTGCTATTACAATTGCATTGATTACTGTAAAAATGTCACTGGCAGTGAAGGAGTTAACTACTAGGGGGCGGGGAGGGGTTAAGTGTGACGTGTTGTGTTTTTTTATTGTAGGGGGGCGTGGCTTGGCATGTGACATCACTGATCGTCTTTCCCGATGACAGGGAACAGACGATCAGTGACAGGCTCACTAGGAAGCGCGGGGAGAGGTTTGGTTTACACTTACCTCTCCCCGTTCTTCAGCTCCATAACCCGATCGTGGGACACTGGCAGCGGCGCGCACGCGACCCACGGCTGGGCTATTAAAGAGCTATGTACCTGTAGGTTGATATGCCCAGCCGTGCCATTCTGCTGACGTAAATGTGCAGGAGGCGGTCCTTAAGTGGTTAACCACTTCCCTACCCGCCCATAGTCATATGACGCCCCACAAGGTGGATCTCCCATCCTGGGTGGGGCGTCATATGACGTCCTCCCATTCCAGGCCACCTAGGGGGCCCGCGGCGTCATTTGGGACCCGGTGCGCGTGCCCGGGGGCCGCGATGTCCGCCGGGCACCCGCGATTGCCCGTGAAAACAGCGCGACCGTGGAGCTGTGTGTGTAATGATGGGGTGTAAACACACAGCTCCACGTCCTGTCATTGGAGAGGAGACCGATCATGTGATGCCAGTACGGAGGAACACCGATCGGTCTCCTCCCCTTGTGAGTCCCCTCCCCCCACAGTTAGAATCACTACATTAGGGAACACATTAACCCCTGCAGCGCCCCTAGTGTTAACCCCTTCCCTGCCAGTCACATTTACACAGTAATCAATGCAAATTTTATAGCAACGATCGCTGTGTAAATGTGAATGGTCCCAAACAATGTGTCAAAAGTGTCCGAAGTGTCCGCCGCAATGTCGCAGTCACGAGAGAAAAATCGCAGATCGCCGCCCTTACTAGTAAAAAAAAAAAATTGCAATAAATCCATCCCCTATTTTGTAAACGCTATAACTTTTGCGCAAACCAATCAATAATCGCTTATTGCGATTTTTTTTACCAAAAATATTGGTAGAAGAATACGTATCGGCCTAAACTGACGGAAAAAAATATTTTTTTTAAAAAAAAAAATTGGGATATTTATTATAGCAACAAAGTAAAAAATATTGTGTTTTTTTTTCAAAATTGTCGCTCTTCTTTTGTTTATAGCGCAAAAAATAAAAACCGCAGGGGCGATCAAATACCACCAAAAGAAAGCTCTATTCGTGGGGAAAAAAGGACGTCAATTTTTGTTTGGGTGCAACGTCGCACGACCGCGCAATTGTCAGTTAAGAGGACGCAGTGCCGAATCGCCAAAAAGTGCTCTGGTAAGGAAGGGGGTAATAATCGCCCGGTGCTGAAGCGGTTAAACTAGCGGCGCTTTACCAGCGTTTTTCGAATGCTAGTGGGGCGCTTTTAACCTCGGCTAGAGGCCTAATAAAGGGGTTAAAAGCGCCCACAAAGCGCCGCTGTCAAAAGTGCTTTGCAGGCGTTTTTCAGGCGCCTCCCATTGTTTTCAATGGGAAGAGGCGCTTTAGGCGCCGTGTATTCACCACTCCAAAAGCGCTGCAAAGAAGCCGCTTTCAGGACTTTTTTTGGCGCCCCGCCCGCGCAGCGCCTCAGTGTGAACGCACTCCGGCTCTCACATTGGGATTGAAGATGCGGCTTCTTTCAGGCGCTTATTTTAACGCTAAAGCGCCTGAAAACGCCCCAGTGTGAAAGGGGCTTCAGGGTTCAGAAAAAAAGTGTGGGGGGTGCACTGGTCGGCATCAAAAACACGTCTAAACGGCGCATGCAGAAAAGCGCCCGGACTGCGTTTCTATGGCGGGAATTTTGCCCCCTAATGAATTTTAATGCAAAACAAAAAAAAACCACACCATCGATATCCCAATTTATTTTGATGACGTTACGCCGAGTAAATAGATACCGAACACGTCGCGCTTTACAATTGCGCCCCCTCTGGTGGAATGGTGACAACTAGGGATGAGCCCGACGTTCGTCTCGAACGTCCTCGGGTGGTCGCCGAATAGCGAACAATTTGGGGTGTTTTCGGCAAATTCGAAAGCCGCTGAGAACCCTTTAAAAGTCTAATGCAAATGCGGCTTCACAGCGATTCAGACGGCGCCACTTTGCCAGCAATTGCCGCCGATTTGACACGCCGAATCGCATGGATGGGAACCGGGGCTCACACTGAGCAGCCGCCCTTTCTGGGAATTCTTTCCATTTTCTCGATGAATGTAAAGTCACCGCCCACCTCGTCCAATCAGAGAAGGCTTTCCACGCACTGATAAGACGCATTGTGTTCTCTGGATGGCATCTGTGCCGAGCAACCGACCTCCTGTGTGCACAAGGCAGGGCGGGGCTTGGCATGGATGGGGTAGTGAAGGTCACTGGAGTAGTGTTGTAGGAGGAGAGTAAGATGAATGTAGTAGCAGGGTAGTAGTAGTGTAGTATTAATGTAGTAGCAGGGTAGTAGTGACAGTATAGCAGTGGTGTGGTGATGGAATAATAATGGAGTTGCACTGGGGTAGTATGAATGTAGTAGCGGTGACAGTATAGTAGTGGTGTAGTATTAATGTAGTAAAGGTGGTGTGGTGACAGTATAGTAATGGTGTTGCATTGGTGTAGTATGAATGTAGTAGTGGTAGTATAGTAGTGATGTGGTGGCAGTATAGCAGTTGTGTAGTAGCAGTGTACTAGTGGTGTTGCACTGGGGTAGTATGACTGTAGTAGTGGTGACAGTATAGTAATGGTGTTGCATTGGTGTAGTATGAATGTAGTAGCAGGTTAGTAGTGGTGTAGTATTAATGTTGTGGTAGTAGCAGTGTGCTAGTGGTGTTGCACTGGGTAGTATGAATGTAGTAGCAGGGTAGTAGGAATGTAGTAGTGGCAAAAGTATAGTAATGGTGTTGCATTGGTGTAGTAGGAATGTAGTAGTGGTGACAGTATAGTAGTGGTGTAGTATGAATGCAGTAGCAGGATAGTAGTGGTGTAGTAGTGGTGTGGTGGCAGTATAACAGTGGTGTAGTAGCAGTGTACTAGTGGTGTTGCACTGGGGTAGTATGAATGTAGTAGCAGGGTAGTAGTGGTGTAGTATTAATGTAGTAGTGGTGGTAGTATAGCAGTGGTGTAGTAGCAGTGTACTAGTGGTGTTGCACTGGGTAGTAGGAATGTAGTAGTGGCAAACGAATAGTAATGGTGTTGCATTGGTGTAGTAGGAATGTAGTAGTGGTGACAGTATAGTAGTGGTGTAGTATGAATGCAGTAGCAGGATAGAAGTGGTGTAGTAGCGGTAGTATAGTAGTAGTGTGGTGGCAGTGTACTGGTGGTGTTTCACTGGGGTAGTATGAATGTAGTAGCAGGGTAGTAGGAATGTAGTAGTGGTGACAGTATAGTAATGGTGTAGTATGAATTTAGTAGTATTGGTGTAGTATTAATGTAGTAGTGGTAGTATAGCAGTGGTGTAGTAGCAGTGTACTAGTGGTGTTGCACTGGTGTAGTAGGACTGTAGTAGTGGCAAAAGTATAGTAAGGGTGTTGCATTGGTGTAGTAGGAATGCAGTAGCGGTGTGTAGTGACAGTATAGCAGTGGTGTAGTAGGACTGTAGTAGCGGTGTGTAGTGACAGTATAGCAGTGGTGTAGTAGGACTGTAGTAGCGGTGTGTAGTGACAGTATAGCAGTGGTGTAGTAGGAATGTAGTAGCGGTGTGTAGTGACAGTATAGCAGTGGTGTAGTAGGAATGTAGTAGCGGTGTGTAGTGACAGTATAGCAGTGGTGTAGTAGGAATGTAGTAGCGGTGTGAAGTGACAGTATAGCAGTGGTGTAGTAGGAATGTAGTAGCGGTGTGTAGTGACAGTATAGCAGTGGTGTAGTAGGAATGTAGTAGTGGTGACAGTATAGTAAGGGTGTTGCAGTGGTGTAGTAGGACTGTAGTAGCGGTGTGTAGTGACAGTATAGCAGTGGTGTAGTAGGACTGTAGTAGCGGTGTGTAGTGACAGTATAGCAGTGGTGTAGTAGGACTGTAGTAGCGGTGTGTAGTGACAGTATAGCAGTGGTGTAGTAGGAATGTAGTAGCGGTGTGTAGTGACAGTATAGCAGTGGTGTAGTAGGAATGTAGTAGTGGTGACAGTATAGTAAGGGTGTTGCAGTGGTGTAGTAGGACTGTAGTAGCGGTGTGTAGTGACAGTATAGCAGTGGTGTAGTAGGACTGTAGTAGCGGTGTGTAGTGACAGTATAGCAGTGGTGTAGTAGGACTGTAGTAGCGGTGTGTAGTGACAGTATAGCAGTGGTGTAGTAGGACTGTAGTAGCGGTGTGTAGTGACAGTATAGCAGTGGTGTAGTAGGAATGTAGTAGCGGTGTGTAGTGACAGTATAGCAGTGGTGTAGTAGGAATGTAGTAGTATTGATCGAAGCTGGAACAATGTACCTATGTAAGCATTTCCATGGCCAGAATTCTTTTATTTACCAGCTACACAAGTGTGAAATCCTATTGGTCGGTATCGGTGACATCATTGATTTCTATACTCCGATGCACATTTCTGTAGTATTTGTCGTCATTCCCTCCATTTTTCTAGGACTACATGTCCCAGGATTCTCAGCCAGCGTTTCCTGCGCTCAGGCAGTCACAGGTGCGTTTTCCAGTTTGTACCGCGGCTGCACTTCATCAGGAGGCCTGAAGATGGCAGCATTGGAACAATCCGCCCACAACAGTCCAGAGCATGGAGAACCACAGGGGGGCGCTGGGGGGACGGCTTCCTATACACATAAAGGAGGGGGAAACGTGTCGGGTCCTCAGCAAAGGAAATGGAGAAAGAAAAGTCATTTTAAATCTAAAAGCAAAACATTTATTATATCGCAGCCAGCAGGTGGCGCTGTGCACCATTCACAGGTTTTCCTTATCTGCCTGTGTAGAGAGCTCAGTAGCTCAAGCTGTTAAGATATGTAAATGAGTCAAAGCAGCAACTCCCCCCCACCTCTCTTCACATGGATAATTCCAAAAAAAAACTTTCAATAATAAATGCAACAATTGGAATAGACCAACTTTATTGACAGACTGACATTTCCAAACACGACATTCACAGCGGGGGCAGCAATAACTTCTGGTATATGTGCTGCGCGACACAAAGATTCATGACGCCACACTCTGATGCCCCCGGGTGGCGCGGGGGGCGTGGTCAGGATCTGGCGGACACCATCTTGCTCATGCCGGAGAAGTAGGATTTCTCGCGCTCGCTCATCACCTCGAAGTGCAGCGGCTGGCGGCAGAAGTTGCACTCGGCGGTGGAATGCGGTCGAAGCTCCAGCTCCACCTCCTTCCAGGTGATCAGAAGTTTCTCTGTGGAAGAAAAACGAAACGCGTTAGTCTCCGGTATCAGAATCAGCCTCATGGTTCTCAGTGGCCGAGTATTGGTCAGGGCGGCCAGAGCAGACTAAATGTATTCTGCCTTCCCTGGACCTGGAGGAAGAGGGAGGACAAAGAGAAGAAGAAGAAAAGAAGAAGAAGAAAGAAGAGAAGAAGAAAAGAAGAAGAAGGAAGAAGAAGAAGAGAAGAAGAAGAAGAAAGAAGAAAGAAGAAGAAGACAAGAGGAGGACGCGGACAAGACAAGAGGAAGAGGAGGAAGAGGACAAGACAAGAGGAAGAGGAGGAAGAGGACAAGACAAGAGGAAGAGGAGGACAAGGACAAGAGGAGGACGAGGACAAGACAAGAGGAAGACGAGGAAAAGACAAGAGGAAGACGAGGACAAGACAAGAGGAAGAGGAGGACGAGGACAAGACAAGAGGAAGAGGAGGACAAGGACAAGAGGAGGACGAGGACAAGACAAGAGGAAGAGGAGGACAAGGACAAGAGGAGGACGAGGACAAGACAAGAGGAAGACGAGGACAAGACAAGAGGAAGACGAGGACAAGACAAGAGGAAGAGGAGGACGAGGACAAGACAAGAGGAAGAGGAGGACAAGGACAAGAGGAGGACGAGGACAAGACAAGAGGAAGAGGAGGACAAGGACAAGAGGAGGACGAGGACAAGACAAGAGGAAGACGAGGACAAGACAAGAGGAGGACGAGGACAAGACAAGAGGAGGACGAGGACAAGACAAGAGGAAGAGGAGGACGAGGACAAGTGGAAGAGGACAAGACAAGAGGAGGACGAGGACAGAGGACAACACAAGAGGAAGAGGAGGACGAGGACAAGACAAGAGGAAGAGGAGGACGAGGACAAGACAAGAGGAAGAGGAGGACGAGGACAAGACAAGAGGAGGACGAGGACAAGACAAGAGGAGGACGAGGACAAGACAAGAGGAAGACGAGGACAAGACAAGAGGAGGACGAGGACAAGACAAGAGGAAGAGGAGGACGAGGAGGACGAGGACAAGTGGAAGAGGACAAGACAAGAGGGGGACGAGGACAGAGGACAACACAAGAGGAAGAGGAGGACGAGGACAAGACAAGATGAATATGAAGAGGAAGAGAAAAAAAAAAAGACAGGAACAAGAGGAAGAGGAGGACAAGACAAGAGAAAGAAGAGGACAAGACAGGACAAGAGGAAGAGGACAAGACAAGAGGAAGACGAGGACAAGACAAGAGGAAGACGAGGACAAGACAAGAGGAAGACGAGGACAAGACAAGAGGAAGACGAGGACAAGACAAGAGGAAGCGGAGGACGAGGACAAGTGGAAGAGGACAAGACAAGGAGGAGGACGAGGACAAGACAAGATGAATATGAAGAGGAAGAGAAAAAAAGACAGGAACAAGAGGAAGAGGAAAGACAAGACAAGAGGAAGAAGAGGACAAGACGAGACAAGAGGAGGACAGCACAAGAGGAAGGGGAGGACGACGACGAGGAGAAGCACAGGACAGAAATGAGCTCTATGTATGAAGGGGAGGCCGGCCTTAGACCTAACAATTGGCGTAGTGAGGAGGAGGAGGATAGACATGGACATGGACTCTGAAGGAGGCCGGGGGGAGGATTTATTCATCATAATACAATATAGAATATCAGAAGCGGGGGTGGTGTACCCAGGAAGTAGTTCATCATCTGCGGATTATGGTGGGGGGTGGGGGCGATTCTCAGCAGTTCCTCTCCGCGGGGGACGGTGGGGTAGTTGATCGCCTGCACATAGATGTCATATCGGCTCATCAGACGATCGCAGATCTCCGTGTTCTTGGCGGCATCTGCAACCTGAGACAGGAAACCTGGGTTAGCTCATGGAAACAGGACGATATTAAAAAAAAAAAAAAAAGGGGGAGAACCTGTACTTGTGCCCAAGAAAGGTAAGCAGGGGGGGGGGGGGGCAAGGGACTAGTTACCACTATTGTCTGTGGTCTCACCCCCCCCTCCCCCATTACTGACTTACAAAGCCCCTCCTAGAAATGCCGCACACCTGGGTCAGGGAATGTGATGCTCGCAGCCCCCACGCCGATTAGCACAAATCAGGGCGAGCGTCTGCAGAATCCGACCCGCCTGCCAAGAATGTGGAAGGCGATACGATGGGAACACATTGTTGTTATACAAGATCTGGAAACCGAGACGAGTACACACCTGGGCGAACCGCGGAGGGCGGGGAGCAGAACAATCATCACATGACTCAGAATACCTGCTGAGTCATTTACAGCACAAATATAGATCTATACCGAGACACGCCCACCAAAACCCGCCTCTGTATTTATGTTATATAAAAACTAAATATATAATTAAAACAAAAATAAATTACAAAACAAATATTTTTTTAAATATTGGATTTGTAATTTAATGATAATTCAAATTATTATGGAGAAGAGACAGGAAAGGAGGAGAAGAGAAGAGAGAAGAGGAGAAGGAAGAAAGGGAAGAGAGGGAAGAAAAGATAAGAGAAGAGAGGAAAGAGAAGAGAAGAGAGGAAAGAGAGGAAAGAAAGAAGAGAAGAGGAAAGAGAGAGAAGAGAGGAAAGAGAGGAAAGAGAAGGGAAGAGAAGAGAGGAAAGAGAGGAAAGAGAAGGGAAGAGAAGGAGGAAAGAGAAGAGAAGAGAAGAGAGGAAAGAGAGGAAAGAGAAGGAAAGAGGAAAGAGAAGAAGAGAAGGAAGGAAGAGAAGAAAGAGAAAGAGAAGAAAGAGAAGGAAGGAAGAGAGATGAGAAGTAAGAGAGCGAAGAGAGGGAAGAAAAGAGAAGAAAGAGAAGGAAGAGAAGAGAAGAGAGGGAAGAGAGAAAGAGAAGAAGAGAAGGAAGGAAGAGAGATGAGAAGGAAGAGAGCGAAGAGAGGGACGAAAGAGAAGAGAGGAAAGAGAAGGAAGAGAGGAAGAGAAGAAAGAGAAAAGAGAAGAGAGGAAAGAGAGGAAAGAGAAAAAAGAAGAAGAGAAGGAAGGAAGAGAGCGAAGAGAGGGAAGAAAAGAGGAAGAGAGAGAAGAGAGGAAAGAGAGAAGAGAAGAGAGGAAGAGAAGAAAGAAGAAAGAAGAAAGAAGAGAAGGAAGGAAGAGAGATGAGAAGGAAGAGAGCGAAGAGAGCGAAGAAAAGAGAAGAAAGAGAAGAGAGGAAAGAAGGAAGAAGAGAAGAGAGGAAGAGAGAGAGGGAAGAAAAGGGAGAGGGAAGAGAAGAGAGGGAAGAGAAGAAAGAAGAAAGAGAAGAAGAGAAGGAAGGAAGAGAGATGAGAAGGAAGAGAGCGAAGAGAGGGACGAAAGAGAAGAAAGAGGAAAGAGAGGAAAGAGAAGGAAGAGAGGAAAGAGAAGGAAGAGAGGTAAGAGAAGAAAGAGAGGAAAGAGAAGAAGAGAAGAAAGAGAAGAAAGAAGAAGAAAAGAGAGGAGAGGGAAGAAAGAAAGAGAAGAAAGAAGAGAGGGAAGAGAGGAAAGAGAAGAAGAAACAGAAGAAAGAGAAGAGAGGAAAGAGAAGGAAGAGAGGAAAGAGAGAGAGGAAAGAGAAGAGAGGGAAGAGAAGAGAGGAAAGAGAAGAAGAGAGGAAAGAGAAGAGAGGAAAGAGAAGAGAGGGAAGAGAAGAGAAGAGAGGAAAGAGAAGAGAGGGAAGAGAGAGAAGGAAGGAGAGAGGACAGAAAAGAGAAAAAGAGGAGGAATATAAAATATTGACAAATTCTAAAAAAATGATCTAATATTTAGAATTATTAAAGTTACCATTATTTATATAATTCACTTTAGATTAATAATAATTTGTTACATTATATAATATTAATAAAAATCTTTTATTTCTAATGGTATATGTTCTCCTCCTCCATTGGAGGAAGCGGTGACACGCCCCCATAGGAAGCTCTGGGGTCTCTGACTCCGCCCCCTGGTGGGAGGTCCTTACCCTGATGGGGATGATGTGACTGGGGCAGTGCACCACGGGCAGCCCGGCATCCATCAGCATTTGTCGGAGAAGCTTGACATTGCGTTGGTGTTGGCGGCGGAGGGCCTGACCCTCCTCACTCTTCAGGACCTTCACAGACGCCATGGCCCCGGCCAGCAGCATGGGGGGAAGGGACGTGGTGAAGATGAAGCCGGCGGCGTAGGAGCGGACGGTGTCCACCAGGGTGCTGGTGCTGGCGATGTACCCGCCGACACAACCGAAGGCTTTTCCTGCCGGAATAAGATTCAGGAAAATATCAGAAAATGTTATTCACCGACCTGAACGGCTTTCTGTCTGCACAACCCTATGAAGCCGCTATCCTGACCCCGCCTACATTTCCTGCCTCAACAACTTCAATTACTGTTATCCCCCCCCCCCCCCCCTCCTGATCTGTACTGCCGTTACCCTCCCCCCCCCCCCAGCTATTAGCTTGTTCTTACATCCATCACTTTATTCCTGAGCGTTGCCATGAAAGAACACAACTTCGGCATCCCTTTAGACGTGCGTGATTATGTAGCATTTTATTGTATGCTGATCAGGGAAAGAAAGAAGAGTAGAGAGAGGGGGGGGCGAGAGAGAGAGAGAGAGAGGGGGCGGAGAGAGAGAGAGAGGAGAGGAGCGGCGTGAGAGAGGGGAGAGAGGGGAGGAGCCGGTAGTCGCGCGAGGGATGAGCGAGAAGAGTAGCGAGAGGGGCAGCCGGCGAGGAGAGAGAGGAAAGAGAGTGGGTGGGGGCGACGAGAGATGAGGAGAGAGGAGAGACGAAGACCCTGAGGCGAGAGACGAGGTGGGAGGGGATAGGAGGGGAACGAGAAAGGAGGGGAGAGGAGAGGAGAGCGGGAGACTAAGACAGTCGATCGACAGAGGTCAGGGCTGGCTGGGGCAGAGGAGTGCGGGAAGGGAGAGCGAGCGAGATGATGAGGGGGGCACGAGGAGAAATCAGAGAGACGAGGGAGAGGCGAAGACACGAGAGGAGGAGCGAGAGAGGAGAGGGAGAGGAGGAGAGAGAAGGGGCGACGGGTTGAGAGAGAAGAGAATGATAACGAAGAGAGAAAAGGGGAGACGGGGGGGATGGCAGAGAGAGAGGAGAGGAGAGAGAAGAGAGGAGGGCGACCGATAGAGGCGGAGTTGGAGAGGGAAGAGAGGGAGCGAGAAGAAGGGGGGCGGGGACCGAAGACAGAACCGAGGAGAGGATGAGCCCTGAGGGGGCTGAAGACCGGAGAGAGGACGGAAAAGAGGAGAGGACGATGGAAAGAGGACCAGATGTCTCAATGAAAGTATGGGAGAGGAGAAGAGAGGGGAAGGGACAGAGGGGAGACGTGGGAGGGAGGAGAACGAGAGGGGGGGGGCGCGGGAGGACCGAGAGAGGAAAGGAAAGGGAGAGATGTGGGGTGGCCGCGACGAGGAGGAGGGAGTGAGAGAGGAAGAGAGAGAAAGGGAGGGAGGGGCGAGGATGGGCGAGACGAGGGATCCGGAGGGGGAGAGGGGAAGGGAGAGAGCGACGTGGAGAAAGGAGACGAGGAGCGAGAGGGGGGAAAAAGGGAAAGGGGGAGGTGGCTGTGAAGAGAGGAGAAAAAAAGAGGACGCGAGGAGAGGAGAAAAGGGGGGATGAGCGAGGGAGGAGGAAGGAGAGGAGAAGGATGAAGGCGAGGAGGTGAGGTGGGCCGAGAGGGAGGGAGAGAGAGAAGGAGGAGGGAGAAGGGGAGATGAGGAGGAGGAAGGAAGAGAGAGGCACGTGCGCCTGAAGGCGATGAGGAAAGGGAGAAAAGGGAAGAGTGGAAGAAGAGGATCGACTCGAGGAGGGGAGAAAGGAGCGGAAGGGAGAGGAGGAAGAAGAGGCGACCGAGGAGAGAGGAGGAAGAGAAAGGAGGAAAGGGGGTGAGGCGGCGAGCGATGGAGAACTGAAACGAGAGAGAAGAGCAGGACGTAGCGAGAAGAGCAGGGAGAGAGAGGTGAGGCGGTGCGGCGAAGAGAAGACGAGAAGAGAGAGGGGAAGAGAGGAAGAGAGAGGGAGAGGGGCGAGAGGACGGGGATGAGAGAGTGAAGAGCAGCGATGCGCGAGAGAGTGAGAAGAAAGAGGTGAATAGCGGGGACGAGAACAGAGAGAGAGAAGGGAGAACGAGGGAGAGACGATGATTTAGACGAATGAGAACGCAGAAAGAGAGAGAGAGGACGAACGAGAGCGAGGGAGGAGGAAGGGGGCAGAAGGGAAGGGAGGAGAGGAGGCTGAAGAGGAACGAGAAGAGAGAGAGAAGGAGAGGGAGAATGAGGGAGATTGGAATGGAGAGGAGGGCGGAAAGAGAAGGGGCGAAAGGAGCTGAGGATGACGACGAGGAGCGAGGTGAGAGGAAGAGAAGATGACGGAGAGAGGGGAGGGGAGAGAGGAGAAGAGGAGAAAAAAAAAACTTTGTAGAACGGAGGACGAGTCTTTTCCTTAAGTCTTCCCTCCAGTGATTCAGACTGGTACATTGTAACTTTGTTGAAGGGGGAGGAGTCATTTCCTCAGTCTCCCCTCCCCCCAGTGATCAGACTGTACATTGTAATTTTGTAGAAGGGGGAGGAGTCATTTCCTCAGTCTCCCTCCCCCAGTGATCAGACTGTACATTGTAACTTTGTAGAAGGAGGAGGAGTCATTTCCTCAGTCTCCCCTCCCCCAGTGATCAGACTGTACATTGGGGCTGATCTGTCAGACAGAAGTAGAAATGACAATAACAGAACATGGAGACGTACCGAGGGTTCCAGAAATGATGTCCATCTTGTTCATGACTCCGTCGCGGTCTCCGATTCCTCCTCCTCGGGCGCCGTACAACCCGACAGCGTGAACTTCATCAACAAACGTTATGGCTCCGAATTCATGGGCCACGTCACACATCTCCTCCAGGGGGCACACCGCACCTGTACAGACAGAAAGGGCCACATTAAATAGAATGTCATGGGGGGGAGGGGGTTCTGTAGTGCACAGAGAAGTGGGCGGGGCTGAGAACACAGCGGAGGATTTCAGGATCTCCGTCACTCACCATCCATGGAGTGGACGGTCTCGAAGGCGACGATCTTGGGGGTGGACGGGTCGGAGTTCTTCAGCAGATCCCGGAGGTGGGAGGCGTCGTTGTGCCGGAAGACGTACTTTGGCACCCGGCTGTTGCGGATCCCCTGGATCATGGAGGCGTGGTTCCCCGAATCAGAGTAGATCTCACAGCCTGCGGAATAATTCATTCCATTAATTTCCCTTCATCAGAACCATCGGAAGATCGATTTTCAGCAGGACTTACATTGGGTTACTGAATAGGCCCCGCCCTTTGTGCCCCGCCCTTTGGGCCCCGCCCTTTGTTAAAGCTGAAGTTTAATCTGATATATATTTTTCCTTCTCTGCCCCTCCCCCCCATTAATATGCAAATTTTTGGATGAAACCAGTTCTCATGATATACCTTATAATTAGTCCCAGTGATGTCATCACCGGGTCTCCGCACCGCTCTATGGAATGCAGGCAGATCATGGCTGGTGGGAGGGGCCGGTAGGGGGCTGTACATTGCTTCCTAGAACCCTCAGCCCTGATGCAAGCAGTGGGAGGAGTTACTTATGCTTTGCTGGGTGTCAGTCTGGAGGAGTGGGCGTTCCTAGACAGGCTGCATTTGCATAGGTAACGCCCACATGCGACGCTGAGGCCTCCATGACTGAAATCCAATGAATGGGGTGGGGCCAGGAAACGGGGCGGGGCTCTGACTTGCTGCAGCTTCTAATGCACATTGTGAGAAGCTCACAGTGTGCGGGGAAATCGGAGGAAGCCGATTCAGTTCAGCGGAGGAGGCGGAGCTTAACAATTGGCGCTGTAAAGCGTGATGAGGATACAAAACGTTCTCCATACTGCGCTATGGCCTATGTCTGCACTACGGTATTAGAAATCTCTGTATATGGGACGTATTACCCCTCCCCCCCCCCCCCAGAATACGGACGCACCTGGCAGCATCTTAGCCAGAGTGAAGAGCGTGGAGTCGTTGGCCACGAAGCAGGAGGAGAAAAGTAAGGCGGCGTCTTTGCCATGGAGGTCGGCCAGTTCGTGTTCCAGTTCCACGTGGAATTTGCTGGTCCCGGAGATGTTCCTGGTCCCGCCAGCACCGGCGCCGTGTTGTTTCAGTGTGTCCCTATAGGGGGGAGGGGAGAAAACAAAATAAAATACTTTAAGTCTCGGTGAGCAGGAAGTGGTTCGGTCGCTAATGGCCGCCACACATCGATCGAATCTACAAACATCAAACAGCCACGACTTCCCACCGACATGATTTAGACTCGATTGTGATTGGATCCTATCAGACGGTGCCAATCGGCCGGGATTCAATAATATTGATTGTTTTGCAATCGATCGCGTCTCAGTACAAAGTATTTTGATCGATCCGATGATGAGATGGTGGAAAGTCACGATTGTTCATTCTCAATCGAGCCTAACCTGTCACTTTGCAATAGGCCGGGCGGGGAGGGGGATAAAACACGATCGTAAATCATAGGACGTTCTCTGCCGGACACGACCGATCACTGTGCGTGGCCGCTGACGGTACCATGTGATCGCTGGTGGCCAATCACAGCAGATCGCGTGACAATTGTACACAAAGAAAATTGCTTCGATACACGCCATCCATGGTGTACTATTGTGAGGAGCTCTGCGATTGGTTACAGTGATCACATGGTACAGACAGGGCCAATCACAATAGTACACAGTGAATGGATTTTTTTTTCGTAAAAGGGGATTGCTTAGAACTGTAAAATTTAGTTATAAGTAACTTAGCGAGTATAAAAAAAATAAAATAAAATCAAATGTAAAATAAAAATGTATAATTAATTTTTTTTTATATTTTTTTTTTATATTATAATAATTTTTTATTTTTATTAATTTTTTTTTTTTTTTTTTTTTTTTTTTTATTTTAATTTTTTTTTTTTAAAATTTTTACTTATTTATTTTGGCCATTTTTTATTTATTTTTTTTTTTTTTTATATTATTTTTTTTTTTTTTTTTTGTTATTTTTTTTTTTTTTTTATAATTTATTTTTTATTTTTTTTTTTTTTTTATTTTTTATTAAATTTAATTTTTATAAAGGTTATTTTATATATTTTTTAATTAAATTTTATAAAAATTTTTTTTTAAAAAAATAAAAATATAATTTTTTTATTTTATAATAAATATTTTTAGTTATATATTTATTAATATATATTATAATATAAATATTTATTCTTTGAGAAATTATATATATATATAAATTTTTTTTTTTTTAAATTAATTAAAACTTTTTGTTTTTAAATCTCTTAGTAACATTGTACTAATCTGGCAAGGTGATCAGGGTTTTAATTTTTTTATATATATATATTAACAATATTTATATATATATATATATATATAATATATATATAAATATATAATAATTAAATAATATTTTTATATATATATATATTATATATATATATATAGATATATAAACTTTTTTTTTTTATTTTAAATTTTTAAATTATTTTTTTTTTTAATATTAGTTATAATTATTTATATTATATATTATATTTATAATTTTTTTATTTTTATATTTTTTTATTATTATTATTATATTATTTTTTTATATTATATATAACTATATATAACAAAAAGGTTTATTTAAAAAAAAAAAAAATTAGTTTATATATATATATTATATATATTAATATTTATTTTTTTAATATATTTTAAAAAAATTAAAACCCTGATCACCTTGCCAGATTAGTACAATGTTATTTTTATTTATTTAAATTAAAATTTAAATGGTTTATTTTTAAAAAAAAATATATTTAAATTTAATAATAATTATTTATATTATATATACTATTTATATTTATTTTATTTATTAATATAAATATATATTAATATAATATATTAATAAAATAATAAAATATATAATATAATATAATATATTTTTTAATTATATATTTATTTATATATAAAATTTCTCAAAGTAATATATAAACTCAAAGTCATATATAAACTTTTTTTTTTTTTTTTAAATAAACCTTTTTGTTTTAATTTCTTAGCAACATTGTACTAATTTTTTTAGGTGATTTTAGGTTTTTTAAATTTTTTTTTTTTTTTTTTTTTTTTTTAATTAATTTTTTTTTTATATTTTTTTTTTTTATTTTTTTTTTTTTTTTCAATAAAAATAATAAAAGAAATTATTAAAACCTCTCCCTCATTTCTTGTAAAAAAAAAAACCTCTCCCTCATGTACCTCATCTTTGTATTTGCCAATAATCTCCGCTGTGCAGAGAGAGAGAGGAAGAGAATGACAACCCCCCCCCCCGCCCAGTATTCATGCAACTGTTTACTCAACCGCCCCCCCCCCCCCCGCAGTATCGCAGTATTGATGCAACTGTTTACCCAACCCCCCCAATTGCAGAACATTCTCCTTCCTCTTCTAGGTGGGGACATTTATCCTCCTGACCCCCCCCCCCCCCCCATCACTTCTACACAAACTCTGATGTAATCACTGGATACAGAGAAGATACATGAAATCCTCCATCATGGACGGTTCATTACAATGTTACAATCTATACTTCCTGTTTGCACACAGTGGGGGGCCTCGGGGGGGGGGGGGGGGGGCAGTCCGCACCGAGGTTCCCCATCCCCCAGGAGCCCCCCCCCCCCGAGCTGGACAAGAAGCAATCCCCGAGTCAAATTAACTACAAGTTGAAAAAGGCTTCTTCTAGGTAAAATGTAATTCATGGTAAAAATCTTTTAGGATCGGAAGAAAGAAAAATAATCAGCTTACTGTATATTCCGCCTTCCCACCCCTCCCCCTCCAATAAAATTCAAATTATATTAATATTTTATATTTATAAATGATAGAGGAAGGAATAGATTTTGGTTTAAAGTGAATGTGTATGTGTATATATATATATATATATATATAAAATATTTATATTATATATTTAATATATATTATATATACATATATACATACACACATACATACACACACACACACACAAAGTGTCCACTGTCTCACAAAAGTAAGTACACCCCTCAGTCACATTTGTGTAAATCTTTTCATAGTTACATTGTTAGTTAGGCTGAAAAAAGGCACAAGTCCATCCAGTCCAACCACAAATAAAATAAATAAATAGATTAAAAAAAAATAAAAATAATAATAATCATGTGACAACACTGAAGAAATGACACTTTGTCTACAATGTAAAGTAGTGAGTGTACAGCTTGTATTATAACAGTGTAAATTTGCCGTCCCCTCAAAATAACTCAACACACATCCATTAATGTCTAAACCGCTGGCAACAAAAGTGAGTACACCCCTAAGTGAAAATCTCCAAATTTGGACCCAATTAGCCATTTTCCCTCCCCGGTGTCATGTGACACGTTAGTGTTACAAGGTCTCAGGTGTGAATGGGGGAGCAGGTGTGTTAAAATTTGGTGTTATCGCTCTCACTCTCTCATACTGGTCACTGGAAGTTCAACATGGCACCTCATGGCAAAGAACTCTCTGAGGATCTGAAATAAAGAATTGTTGCTCTACATAAAGATGGCCGAGGCTATAAGAAGATTGCCAAGACCCTGAAACTGATCTGCAGCACGGTGGCCAAGACCATACAGCGGTATAACAGGACAGGTTCCACTCAGAACAGGCCTCACCATGGTCCACCAAAGAAGTTGAGGTCACGTGCTCAGCGTCATATCCAGAGGTTGTCTTTGGGAAATAGACGTATGAGTGCTGCCAGCATTGCTGCAGAGGTTGAAGGGGTGGGGGGGGGTCAGCCTGTCAGTGCTCAGACCATACGCCGCACACTGCATCAAATTGGTCTGCATGGCTGTCGTCCCAGAAGGAAGCCTCTTCTAAAGATGATGCACAAGAAAGTCCACAAACAGTTTGCTGAAGACAAGCAGACTAAGGACATGGATTACTGGAACCACGTCCTGTGGTCTGATGAGACCAAGATAAACGTATTTGGTGTCAGATGGTGTCAGGCGTGTGTGTGGGGGCAACCAGGTGAGGAGGACAAAGACAAGTGTGTTTGTCTCTGTCTACAGTCACGCATGGTGGTGGGGAGTGTCATGGTGGTGGGAGTGTCATGGTGGTGGGAGTGTCATGGTGGTGGGCAGTGTCATGGTGGTGGGAGTGTCATGGTGGTGGGAGTGTCCTGGTCTGGGGGCTGCATGAGTGCTGCCGGCACTGGGGAGCTACAGTTCATTGAGGGAACCATGAATGCCAACATGTACTGTGACATACTGAAGCAGAGCATGATCCCCTCCCTTCAGAGACTGGGCCGCAGGGCAGTATTCCAACATGATAACCACCCCAAAACACACCTCCAAGACACCACTGCCTTGCTAAAGAAGCTGAGGGTAAAGGTGATGGACTGGCCAAGCATGTCTCCAGACCTAAACCCTATTGAGCATCTGTGGGACATCCTCAAACGGAAGGTGGAGGAGCGCAAGGTCTCCAACATCCACCAGCTCTGTGATGTCATCATGGGGGAGGGGAAGAGGACTCCAGTGACAACCTGTGAAGCTCTGGTGACCTCCATGCCCAAGAGGGTTAAGGCCGTGCTGGAAAATAATGGCGGCCACACAAAATATTGACACTTTGGGCCCAATTTGGAGATTTTCACTTAGGGGTGTACTGACTTTTGTTGCCAGCGGTTTAGACATTAATGGCTGTGTGTTGAGTTATTTTGAGGGGACGGCAAATTTACACTGTTATTACAAGCTGTACACTCACTACTTTACTTTGTAGCAAGTGTAATTTCTTCAGTGTTGTCAATGGAAAAGATATAATAAATATTTACAAAAATGTGAGGGGTGTACTCACTTTTGTGATATGTGTAGTGTGTGTGTGTGGGGGGGGGGGGCTGTGATATGTGTGTGTGTGTGTGTGTGTGTGTGGGGGGGGTGGGCCTGTGTATGTGTGGTGTGTGGTGGGGGGGGGGGGGGGCGTGATAGTGTGGTGTGTGTGTGTGTGGTGTTGGTGTGGGGGGTGGGGGCTGTGATATGTGTGTGTGTGTGTGTGTGTGTGTGGTGGGGGGGGGGGGGGGGGCCTGTGATAGGGTGGGTGTGTGGGGG
>CM053032.1:4166816-4273451 GCA_028564925.1 Lithobates sylvaticus | reverse complement strand
CGTACCCACATTGGACACCATGAGGATGTCCCACCTCCTGGGGATGCTACTGACCAACAAGAAGCCGGTAGGTTTTATTAGTATTATTATTAGGTTTTCATTGTTTCTACAAGTGCCTGAGAACAGCAAGAGGCAGGTTTGAGTTTTGTGGTGCTGAGTATCCAAATGTTCGGTCTACTCCCGAAAAGTCTGCAGGTTCCACATATCACAGCCACATTAGAGCAATTCCTTACATTAGGGTCCCCATCAGAGACCTCCTTACATCAGAGTCCCCCCTGACCTCAGCTTCCTCATCAGAGCCCACCTTACATCAGGATCCCCATCAGAGTCCTCCCTTACACCAAGGTCTCCATCAGAGTCCACCCTTACATTAGTGTTCTCATCAGAGTCCACCCTTACATTAGTGTTCTCATCAGAGTCCACCCTTACATTAGTGTTCTCATCAGAGCCCACCCTTACATTAGTGTTCTCATCAGAGTACTCCTTTACATCAAAGTTCCTCTTAGATCAGAGTTCCCATCAGAATCCCCTCATACATCAGGATCCCAATCAGAGTTCCCCCTTGTCCCCTCCCCATCATAGTCCTCCTTACCTCTGTAATTAGGTCATAGAGTGTTGCAGCAGCAGGATGGGAACTGGGAGGCGGGGCAAGTCCACACAGAGGAAGTTCCATTCTCCTGTGAATGATGGGGCAAGCAAATTATTGGTTGCTAGGATGCCAGCAGTCAAGTCCACACAGAGGAAGTTCCATTCTCCGGTGAATGATGGGGCAAGCAAATTATTGGTTGCTAGGATGCCAGCAGTCAAGTCCACACAGAGGAAGTTCCATTCTCCGGTGAATGATGGGGCAAGCACATTATTGGTTGCTAGGATGCCAGCAGTCCTAGCAACCAATGCAACGGGACAGCAAGGAAGAGCCTGGAGATTGCACAGGGGGTGCTGTTGGGGAAGGAGGAAGTTGAAACTGTGCCAATCAGTTGCGAGCCAGATAAAGCCTTATAACGGACCGCATGTGGCATGCCAGCCAGTCAGTTGGCATGAAATATCAGCTTCTGTGTCTAGAAAGGCTTACCATAAGATGTCATTGGAGAAGAGATGGAGTTCATTTATGTAATATTTTTTTATTTCCATTGGTCCTATATTTCGTTTTTTGTTTTCTGTCTGATCACAGGTTCTTTGCATTGGTCCCACCGGCACGGGGAAGACTCTGACTGTCTCGGACAAACTTCTGAAGAACATGCCGCTGGAATATATCAGTAACTTCCTCATGTTCTCTGCGCGGACATCAGCCAATCAGACGCAAGATCTCATAGACAGCAAACTGGACAAAAGGCAAGAGGCCCGACTCTGCTGAGTCATGGTGAACCTCGGGGGAGGGTCCTCACAGCCATTTTACAGCCCTTTTTTTTTTTTGAGGCTTGAGTGTTTTTTATAATGATTTTTAGTCATAGGAAAGCTAGTTACACTCATTGATGTATACTGAGGGCAAAATCCTTTGAAACTTGCAGCTCAAAAGAAGCTCATGTACTTTTTTTAAGCTACAAGCTTCAGGGGGGTCTATTTGTAAAGCATTCAGTTGTGCACCCCTTAAAGAGCTGGAGGATTTACTTCTATTTCCCCTTTAATGCCCCGTACACACGGTTGGATTTTTATCTCCTGCTCTCAAATTTTCTGACAACAAAGTCCTATCGGACTTTTTCCGATCGTGTGTAGCGAATTCCGACGGACAAAATGCCACGCATGCTCAGATCACATTACAAGACCAAAGCTATTGGCTACTAGCCTCGACGTAGTCCCGTCGTAGGCAACAAACGTCACCACGTTCAGAATGATTTTCCGACAACTTTGTCCGACCGTGTGTATGCAACACCAGTGTCGGACAAAATCCGTCGGAAAAAATCTGATGGATTTTGTGGTCGGATTTTCCGACCGTGTGTACACAGCCAGGCACACAACATTTCCTTCATTCTTCCACTGGCTCAGAAAACAGTCTAGGGGTTATTTTTTAGGGTTATTATTGGGAACAATGACTTTGGATAGGGGTAGGGAGAATGGGATACTCCAAGGAACTGCAAACTGAACAACGTGAGGACCCCTCAATTTCTGGCTGCACTGCATAACTTAATGCCCCACAGGATTCCTAATGCTGCAGGTGACCTGTACTCCCTCCCGATTTGAAAGCTTCACACTGTCACTTTCCTTCAGGATTTGGGGTCATCTACTCAGCTAGCCACAGAATCATTGGTTGCCTCCTGCCGATATCCACCAGGCTCTTCCTAGTAAGGGAGATGTAGACTCCACCACCATAGGACAGCTGGACAGTTTTTCGACAGCTTCCTCCTGACTCTCTCTCCAATGAGCTTCCTCCAGACTTGATCCTTGGACATGGATCTACGAATAGGCCCCCCTAGCTAACCCTAGCTGGGACCTTGGTGGCTTCCTCTAGGATCCTGCACCAGGGGGCAGAGCCCTTGCACAGGGGTCTCCACCCGCAGAAATGATCCCAGGAATACTCCACTGACTGCCCAGGCCTTATGCCGCGTACACACGATCGGAATTCTCGTCGGAAAAAACTCTGACGGTTTTTCCGACGGAATTCCGACGGAATTTCGCTCAAGCTGTGTTGCCTACACACCATCACACCAAATTCCGACGGTCAGTAACACAGCGGCATAAAACACGTTCGACAGCACTATAAAAGGGTAGTTTAATGCTTCCGGGCATGCGTCGAATTGTTTCCGAGCATGCGTCGGAATTTTGCGTGTCGGAATTGCATACACACGATCAGAAAATCCGATAGAAAGGTTTTCCGTCGGACAAGTTCTCAATTCAAAGTCCGTCGGAAATTTCGACAGAAAAAGACCGATGGGCATTACCACGGTCGGAAAATCCGATGAAAAGCTCCCATCGGACTGTTTCAATCGGAAATTCCGACCGTGTGTACGCCGCATAAGACTATTTATGGTCTCTCTGCACCTTCTCTGCACACCTCCCCAGGGATTGGCTGGAGTTCCATACATTTTCAGTCTTCCTGTTCTGCCCTCCCTCCCGCTACACTTTTGGAATCCTGTAGAAGACACGGGGAAGCAACAGAACAGCAGCCTGTGAAACACTGAGCAGCCCCAGGTAATTACCCCCTGCTCCATTGATTGCAGAGGAGCTAAACTAAATTTGCCTAGCAGCCTACTCTATACTAGAAGGGTTCTAAAATTCTATGGACGAATGACCATAGCTCATGTTCGCAATCCTCTACGATTAAGTCCAGTCAGGGTGAACCGTATCAAAGGGGCGTGCCCGGTGGGTGGCGACTGTAGTTGAAGCCCATACTTTCACTTGGTGATGTGGTTGACCCATACAGTGTGAGGCCTGAGATTAGTTTGTCTGTTGATGAATGAAGCCAGAGGAGCTCCTTGAGCTCGGACCGGCACCTAGAGCGCAATGAGAGCCGACGGGTAACACGCAGGAGGCTTTGAGCGGCATTTCGTTTTTCATACAGTTCGCTGGATGAATGTCACACACATTAATGCATGCTCAACAAGTTTTGGCTGTAATTTCTCTAATAGAGTTGAGTTGAGAGGTATCTTGATATAGCGCGGTCTTACCCCGAAGGGTCCCGACTCGCTTGGCGGCAGGGCTGGTGCAAGGATTTTTTGACACCCTAGGCGAAACCTAATTTTGCCGCCCCCCTTGACTCCACCCCTGCCCTGTCTTTTCCCTGCCCATGTAAACCCCACCTTTTTAACGAAGCACCCATAAAATGCAGCCCACCAGCGCCCATCAATGCAACCTACCAGCACCCATCAAATGCAGCCTACCAGCACCCATCAAATGCAGCCTACCAGCACCCATCAATGCAGTCTACCAGCGCCCATCAATGCAGCCCACCAGCGCCCATCAATGCAGCCCACCAGCGCCCATCAATGCAGCCCACCAGCGCCCATCAAATGCAGCCTCACCAGCGCCCATCAAATGCAGCCTCACCAGCGCCCATCAAATGCAGCCTCACCAGCGCACATCAATGCAGCCTCACCAGCGCCCATTACATTTAGCCTCACAGGACCCATCAAATGCAGCCTACCAGTGCCCATCAATGAATGTTTGCTTGCTTCCATTCGTTTAGGAGTCGGGACACAGCCACAGTCCTTCACCGCTGCTGCGCCTCTGACACTATCTGTGAACAGAGGGGTGGCTGCCTGCTGATGCTGAGACTTAGTTGCTTGCTGCAGAGAGAAGAGAGTAGGAAAACCAGTGTCCGGCGCCCCCTAGGCAGCATGGCGCCCTAGGCGGCTGCCTAGTTTGCCTAGTGGTAGCACCGGCCCTGCTTGGCGGAGTCCCTGGAGAGAGACAGCAGCAGGAAAGCAGCATGAAAAATGGAACCAGAAAGGCTACTCAGGAAAAGCTTGTGTGAAGAGCCAAGTCTTCAATTTCCTGCGAAAGACCAGGATGGTAGGGATCTCCTGGCGCTCGGCAGGGAGGCTATTCCACAGCACCAGGGGCGGACTGACCATTCGGCCACTCGGGCACTTCCCGAGGGCCCCGGGCCACTAGGGGGCCCCATCAGGGTTACCAGCCTCAGTAAAACCAGGGGCAGTATGTAAAAATCTGTGTTGTTTTTTTTTTCATCTGTTTCTGAAATGTCCCTTATCGACATCCTTTTGGTCTAAAAATCCAGAGATTATTGCTGCCCCACCTCTCCAGTACCTTCTCAGCCAATAGAAACATGTCTGTGTATACTGTGTGTACATGTATGTGTATACTGTGTGATTGTATACTGTGTGTGTGTATACTGTGTGTGTATACCGTGTGGCCCCATAATCTCTGATTGCCTGGGGGCCCCATAATCTCCTATTGCCCGGGGGCCCCATGAGTTGTCAGTCCGCCCCTGCACAGCATAGCACCCTGGTGGGAGAAAGCTCGACCACCACGCCGGGTCTTCTTAGGCACAGAGATGTGGAGGAGGTCTCTTCTGCTCGATCTAAGTGATCTGCCCAGAACTCGTTTGTAGAAGCGTGAACCCTATGATCATGAATGAAGCTTCTGCTCACCTGGGGCCAGTTTGCACGGTGACACCTGTTCCTGATTTCTTATTCCGAGACCTCGTTCACACCTGAGTGCTTTAAAGCTTGAAGCTCTAAAATGCTCAACATCCTAAATCTCATGGCTTTCAATTCTTCACACCTGAGCATAGAGGCCCCATCTATAAAACATTAGTTGGACGAATGTTACACACATGCGTGCACGAGCAACTCATTTTGGCTGCAATTTCTCTAATAGATGAATTTGTATATCATCAGGTCTATCTAGTGGCCAAAATGTGGTATATTTTTATGGTGAGATATTTCAGAAAACCCATACATGAATGTGTGTGACATTCAGTGTTGGTCATCTTACTTTAAAAAAGTAATTAGTTAAGTTACAAATTACTTCTCCCAAAAAGTAATTGCGTTAGTAACTCGGTTACTACATTGGAAAAGTAATTAGTTATGCAGCAAAGTAACTGACTTTTTTTTTTTTTAATATTCTATACGTGTAACTAAGGGGCGGGTCTAGTATTACTGTAAGAAAGGGGCGCATTTATTATTATTGTTATATATCGTGTAACCAAGGGGCTGCTCTATTATTACTCTAACCAAGGGGCAGATCTGTTATAGCGTGTAAGCAAGGGGCGGGTCTATTATTATTATAGCGTGTAAGGGGCGGGTCTATTATTATTATAGCGTGTAAGGGGCGGGTCTATTATTATTATATCGTGTAAGGGGCGGGTCTATTATTATTATATCGTGTAAGGGGCGGATGGCTACAGAAGAGGGCGAATGTTAAATTAATGGGCAGAGCTCGATATATAACAATAATAATAAATGCGCCCCTTGGTTACAGTAATACTAGACCCGCCCCTTACTTACACGATAGACGCCCCTTGCAGAGTAGCACGAGCATCGGGAGCGTGCGGCATCGCCTCGTACAATTACATGTTAACTGCACCTGCGTGGTGTAGAGTTCACTCAGAGCTGTTTAGGTTTGGCAATTTTCGGAAGCTCCGTAGTCCTTTGTACTGCGCAAGCGCTGCGCCTGCGCAGTACAGGGGGTCCTTATCCGGCGGGGGAACTTTTTCAACAGGACACCGGAATTGCACTACTGCCATCTAGTGGCGGTAAATGTAATTGGGGTAACTAAGCCAAAGTAATGGGAACTGAGTTACCATGAGGGGAAAAGTAATCAGTTAGATACTCGTTACCCTCTAAAGTAACTGCGTTACGTAACTCAGTTTATTTTAACTCAGTTACTTACATCACTGGTGACATTTATCCAACAAATTATAATACTAAGGCACTCTTAGCATTAAGAGACAATGAGGATCTCATCATGCCATTGAGCATCTCTCAGATCAGAGAAATCTATGAAAAGATGCCAGGGACCAATCTGATCTCTCATCTGGTGCCAGGAAAGGTTCTAAAGTGAAAGATGGCACCTAAAAGGCAGTTTTATGCCCCATACACATGGTCGGATTTTCCGACGGAAAATGTCCTATCGGACAATGTTGTCGGAAATTCCGACCGTGTGTGGGCTCCATCTGACTTTTTCCGTTGGATTTTCCGACAACAAAGTCCTATCGGACTTTTTCCGATCGTGTGTAGCGAATTCCGACGGACAAAGTGCCACGCATGCTCAGATCACATTACAAGACCACAGCTATTGGCTACTAGCCTCTACGTAGTCCCGTCATACGCAACGAACGTCACCACGTTCAGGATGATCGGATTTTCCGACAACTTTGTCCGACCGTGTGTATGCAACACCAGTGTCGGACAAAATCTGTCGGAAAAAATCCGACGGATTTTGTGGTCGGAATTTCCGACCGTGTGTACGGGGCATCAGAGTAAATGAATACAGATTATAAATCAACAGATTTTTGAATTCAGTCTTCTTCTGCAGTTGTTAAGCTCATATTCTGTTTCAATGATTTTATTGGGAATTTCAAGTATAGAAATCATAACAGCTGTTAAGCCCACGCAGGGGCAATGACATCGAATGACAACTAGCTATAAGCAAGGAAATCAAAACAACGAATTAGTGGAAACCATCAAGAGGCAAGCCGGTCAGAACCACACCAAAGGTTATAAGCAGACGGCATAACCCTTGAGAGGGTTGAATAGTCAGAATCGGTTAGGGTGGGAAAGGGATATAGATGGGAGGGTAGAAAAGGGGTAAAAGGGTAGGTTGAGGGCATAGGGTGGGAGGTCCCCACGAACTCGGGACCCAATCAAGATAAAAGGTTAAAGATATGCTAGGCTTGACAGGTTCAAAGAAGGAAGGGCATAATTAGGCCCCAAGTCTGCTAGAATTTTTGGTTGGGAGTCGTTAAGGATACTAGAACGTTTCTTGCTGAGTAGCATTTGAGTCATACAGTCCTTGTCTTCCTATAAAGAAGACGAAGGATTATTCCATACCTTAGCTATCGTTTGTGTGGCCGATAGGAAAGGGTACAACATGTCTTTGTTGGCATACAGAGAGGCCTGGGATTGGGTAAAGAAGCAGATCATACTTGGCATCGCTAGGGACAGTAATGCCGTGTACTCACGGTCGGACTTGCCAACGGGATAACTTCCTTTGGTATTTCCGACGGAAAAATTTAGAACATGTTCTCTATCTAAGTCCGTCTGAAATTCCGACAGAAAAAGTCAAATTTGGCATACACACGGTCGGAATATCCGACCAAAAGCTCCCATCTGACTTTTTCTGTCGGAAATTCCGACCGTGTGTACGCGGCATTAGATGAAGCAAAGTTTGAAGGAGTCCAAAAATCCTGGACCAAAAGGCAATGGGTTTTGGGCATGACCACCAGGTATGCAGTACATTGCCCCGTTGACCACAACCTTGAAACAATGTGAGTAGTTGGGAACAGCTAAGGCGATGCCAGCTGGGACCCACTACCACCGAACGAGAACTTTATAAGCCAATTACAGCGTTTTCATATTGAATAAAACACTTTGCCACCCTGTGACGTTCCTATTCAAGCAGTCTATTTGGTTCTTTTTTTCCTTTCAGAAGTACATTTTGTTATCTACAAAGACAGATGTGCTGTTGATTAGCTTAGAATCTGTTTTTGATGTAAGACACTCAATGCTATTATATATGTACCGTATTTATCGGCGTATAACACGCACCGGCGTATAACACGCACCCCAAGTTTAGGAGGGCATTTTAAGGAAAAAAAGTTTTAGGAGGGAAGTTTAGGGAAAAAAAAACAACTTACATTTAAGCGTCATTGCAGCCTTGCCCAGCGTCATTTGCAGCCTTGCCCAGCATCATTGCAGCCTTGCCCAGCGTCATTGCAGCCTTGACCAGCGTCATTGCAGCCTTGCCCTGCGTCATTGCAGCCTTGCCCAGCGTCATTTGCAGCCTTGCCCAGCGTCATTTGCAGCCTTGCCCAGCGTCATTGCAGCCTTGCCCAGCGTCATTGCAGCCTTGCCCAGCGTCATTGCAGCCTTGCCCAGCGTCATTGCAGCCTTGCCCAGCGTCATTTGCAGCCTTGCCCAGCGTCATTGCAGCCTTGCCCAGCATCATTTGCAGCCTTGCCCAGCATCATTGCAGCCTTGCCCAGCGTCATTGTAGCTTGCCCAGCATCATTGCAGCCTTGCCCAGTGCCATTGTAGCTTGCCAGCGTCATTTTCATTCTTTTCCTGGTTTAAATTTCCCGCCGCCGAGACGCTGTTGGGTGCGCCGCCGAAAAAACCCGAAGCACGGCCGAAAAAGAACGAAGCGCCCCCGGAAAAAGCCGAGCCGACTCGGACGGCTAAGCTCGCGGTCCCGCCTCCCTGCTGTTTCCGGAGCGAGCGCAGGGAGGCGGGACTACGAGCAGAGCAGAGTCTGCTCGGCTTTTTCCGGGGGCGCTTCGTTCTTTTTCGGCCGCGCTTCGGGTTTTTTCGGCAGCGCTCGAAAAAGTGCGTGTTATACGCCGATAAATACGGTATTTTAATATTTCGCAGCCCTTGATAAAGGAAGGTCTTTTGCAACCCCCAAAATGTATTGGCATTTACAGTTTTACACACGTTGAGTTTGGGCTGTTACATTGGCTTGGTACTCTTCTTATTCATACAGTATATTCGACGTGCGGCTCATACGTATCTGTCATTTCAGGAGGAAAGGGGTGTTTGGTCCACCCCTCGGACGTTATTTCATCTTCTTTATTGATGATATGAACATGCCAGCCCTGGAGACCTACGGGGCCCAGCCACCCATCGAGCTGCTGAGACAGTGGATGGACCACGGCGGGTGGTACGACCGCAAGCAGATAGGTATAGAGTATAAATTTACATAATTATCATTTATTGATTTTAATAGCCACAGTATCTTCTCCAAAATTCTACAAATGGAAGGCGTACCTTAGAAAATAGAAATGAGAGATCAGGACAATACAGCTTATAATAGAAGGAATAGATACGGGACAGATAGTAGTCATATTGTAGATAACAGAGTGATGATAGAAGGAATCAGGTCAAATAAAGTGTTGGCAATGAGATGATGGGAACTGAGAGTCTTTTGAGTGAGTTCCATTGGAAGGGAGCTACACAAGAGAAGCCTGAGAGATGTGAGCGGAGGAAAGGTTCTGCTGGGGTGGTGTTTTATCACAGTTACGTGATAGTTTACCGTTTTGGGGATTTTATTCGAGATGTGCAAAAGGAGATTACACAAACACTTGTAGTTATAACATTTAACTAAGTAATGACAAATACAGATAACAAATGTAATAATATTAGAAAATATAACAAGCATGCTTAACTAAAGATTCCTTGTCCGCCACGGAGTCCCGCCAGCTTTTGTGGCGTGGCACAGATGATCAGACCAGACGCATTCATAATGCAGCTCTGGAGACGAGACTAAATATTTCAAGTTATTAGCTGTGTTATATACATATATATATATACAGGACTTGTATGTAAAGAAATAGCCACCCTCCCTTGCAAGCAACATGACCTTTTAAGAACTTGGCCAGCTTGTAATGACATTCCTATGGTATGAAGTCAGGTAAGGTAGCCAGGCTTTGGAGGCTTTATTAGATATTGTGAAACAACTTTAATCAAGCAATATGAATTGTCCCCATCAGGTGTATACGCAAGGACTAATAAAGTATACGCAAGGACTAATAAAGTATACACAAGGACTAATAAAGTATACACAAGGACCAGAATAAACCTTATTATTTAAATTTGTATTATTTTTTTAGACATGTGCAATTCGTTTAGTTTTTTTTCGGTTTTCGTTTTTTTTTCGTTGTATTCGTTCATTCGTTATCGTACGAATGAACAAACGATTTGCTAAATATTTTAATGAATCGTTCGAATCGAACGAATACGAAAAACAACGAAAATCCGAAATAACCAAATTTTTTTTCGATTCGTAATTTTCCGTGTCCCGTACAATGGCGCTGCTTAACGTGCTTTGAATGGATTGAACGAAAAAATTCGTAAATTCGTAACTTTTTTTTTTTTTTTTCGGTTCGTAATTTTCCGTGTCTCTTATAATGGCGCTGCTTAACGTGCCTCGAATGGATTGAACGAAAAAATTCGTAAATTCGTAACTTTTTTTTTTTTTTTTCGGTTCGTAATTTTTCGTGTCTCTTATAATGGCGCTGCTTAACGTGCTTTGAATGGATTGAACGAAAAAATTTGTACATTCGTAACTTTTTTTTTTCCGATTCGTAATTTTCCGTGTCTCTTACAATGGCGCTTCTTAACGTGCTTCGAATGGATTGAACGAAAAAATTCGTACATTCGTTACTTTTTTTTTTTTTGTTGAATTGGTAATTTTCCGTGTCCCTTACAATGGCGCTGCCTAACGTGCTTCGAATGGATTGAACGAAAAAATTCGTACATTCGTAACTTTTTTTTTCGATTCGTAATTTTCCGTGTCTCTTAAAATGTAATAATAGCATACACATTACATAACATTATGAATTTACGAATCTACGAAAACAATGTTACGAAAGTACGAATAAATCAATCTAACGAAAGTACGAATGCGTCCGAATTTCGAATAAACGAAAATTTAACTAACAGAAAAACGAATCAACGAAAAAATAACTCTTGCGAAAATACGAATCGTTACGAATACGAACACCGACGACTTACGAATTTACAAATCGTTACGAATCAACGGAAACTAAAAAAACGAAACGAAAATAAACAAATTTTTCTGTTGTGCACATGTCTATTATTTTTTAACACAAGTTTATTTGTTTACATTTATTTTAAACAACCTTTAAAGCATAATTTGTTATTTTATGAAAATATTTTTTCATATTTCCAAAATCCAAAAAAAATACTTTTATATTGCTTTGTATATACTGTATAAATCTTGCTCCAGTGTCATTGTTACGTTCCAGGTGCAGTTGTATTTGGTTTGATTGGAGGCCTCTTTATTGCTGCTATCTGGCTACTGTAGCATTTTTCACTTGAAATACTGAGAGCCCAATTCTGTCTCCTTTCCTCCTGCTAGGGGTCTTCAAGAAGTTGGTAGACATTAATTTCCTTTGTGCAATGGGGCCTCCGGGTGGAGGCAGGAATCCCGTTTCCCCCCGACTCACTCGTCACTTCAACTACTTGTCCTTCACCGAGATGGCCGACAGCAGCAAGAGCCGAATCTTCTCCAGTATCCTGGGAAGCTGGATGGGTGAGTGTGACAATGGGGCTCCAGTAGACACCACCAACCAAGGCTTGCCAAAGGGGAGGGGAGATTGGACCAGTAGCTATAGCAGTAGAGAAGCTAACGTAAAGAGTACACGGGCAGGTCACCCTGGTGGATGACGCAGGCTCACCCAAGGCTTGGGGTCTAAGCACTAACCAGTATTCATCAGAGCTCCTGGTGGTGTTTAGCTGCGTGTTAGTATTGTCCTCAGAATTGCCCCACAAGAAAACGAGTAAGCTGGGGGTCCAGTAGCAGATATAGCAGATTGAGATCCCACAGAAGCGTAGTCAGTAAACATGGGTTATGACTAAAGCCTTATAGGCTGAAACGCGTCAACTGATTTAATCTGCGTTTGTTCACTGTGGCTTTTCAATAAAATGAAGAAATTTTTTTAGAGCAACAACCGGAGTAAACTGGCCAAAGGAGAATATGTTCATCTATACTCAGATCTTTCTTTTGGTGGAAAGCCACACTCAATGGGGGAATCTTAGTCCCTCAGGGTGGACTGTGTCAGCTGTGGTTGGTAGGATCAGAGATGTGCTATTTTTGATTGGCTGTATGTTTTTAACCATCGGTTGCTTTTCTACTCCTCCATTGTCTTTATTTCCTTTTAGCCGGCGCACCGACCATCCAACACCTTACCAAGCAGTTAGTTGATGCAACAATACAAGTCTACAATACGATCACGTCACAGCTACTCCCCACCCCAGCAAAATCCCACTACACCTTTAATCTGAGGGATTTGTCCAAGGTGTTCCAGGGTATGCTGATGGCGGATGCAGCCAAAATGGAGGTGAGAGCCTGGTGAAGAGAACTGTGTTCCATCTTCCGTCATATACTGCATACATAGAGGTCTATTTATACAAGGTTGCATTGGATATTTCCACAATTTTTAATCCAGTGGTCTTCAAACTGCAGCCCAGGGGCCGTGTGTGGCCCTTTGGTTGTCTTTATAAAGCCCTCACAACACTATTTCTCCCACTGATGCAAGGCACTATTCCTTCTACACCAACAATAGGCCATTATTCCTGTCACTGATACCAACAATAGGGTACTATTCCTCCCACTGACACCAATGATGGGGCACTATTTATTCCCTTAATGGCAACAATAGGGCATTATTCCTCCCACTAATTTATTACAGGTACTTGTATAGCACTGTCAATTTACGCAATGCTTTCCATATATATTATACATTCACATCGGTCCCTGCCCTCAAGGAGCTTACAAACAATCTACGGTCCCTAATTTACATTCATACATATACAAATATTTAATTCTTGCCCTCGTTTCATGTGTGCCGATCCTTTGAAAAAATGGAGGTGAGACAGTTTTGTAGGTAGATTTTTCCAATGTATGAAGACTTTGGCCAAACATGTTGCTGAAAATTTGCACCTGCCTTAACCCTAGCTCACTGAACTATTCTCATTGGTGAAAACTTTGAGGTCCCCATTTCCGCCACTATGAAGTTTCATTTTTGAACCTAAAATGGTGACTAACCCAGAATTGGGTTTATCCAGGGCAGTTTTTCAGGCAGGGCAAAAGGGGCAGCTGCCCTGGGCCCTGTCATTGTTGTGGGGCCCAAAGCAGCTGCCTCATACTTGCCAACTATCCTGGTTTAAATTCCCTCATCCCTTGAGGTTTTTAGTCCTGTGCTGTGTCCCAATATCTTAGTGTGAAGGGCTGCTACAAATGCTGCCCAGCTCTGCCCTATTGTTGTGTACAGATGACTAACCTGCAGACCCTGTGTTTATATGTAAATTACCAGCATTCATATGTAAATAGCAGAGGCCAGCGGCATTGATATGTATATCATGCCCCCCTAAGGTCATATCCACAGTAATCTCTAACAACCAATAAACAAGCAGAAATCATGTGCTGTAACCTCTAGCAACTAATCAGTAAGCCATAATGTGTGCTGTAACCTCTAGCAACCAGTCAGTGAGCGGTAATGATACACTGTAACCTCTGGCAACCAGTAAGAGATGGGTAATGATACACTGTAACCTCTGGCAACCAATCGCAAAATCTGCCTGATCTGATTCAGTAAACTGATTTTGAGTCTAGCTGCTATTTATTGTATGTCTCAGAGCAGGTGGAGAGCAAAACTGCATGACGGGGAGGGGGCGGGGGCAAGAAAAGTTTTGCCCAGGGTCAAATCAATATTAAAGATGGCCCTGGGTTTATCAACCAAGTAAACCTATCACAAACTTCCTGAGCCCCTTGTATAGATCTTTGGAGTTGATTGACAGCTTCATTGACCAATAGGAAGGCTCGGGAGGTCATGTGGGGCAGGACTAGCTCTACATTTGCAGAACGATTAGAGATTTGCATATAATTTCTGCCAATTATATATCTGGATTTTCTGATTGTTATGACATGCGGTTTACACTGAATGCCGGTGTCGTTGTGGTTGCATATAGAAGTGAACTAGGATATTTTTTATACATAATGTATTTATCGGCGTATAACACACACCCCAAGTTTAGGGAATTTTAAGGAAAAAAACTTTTAGGATGGGAGTTTAAGGAAAAAAAAAAAACAACTTACATTTAAGTGTCCATTGCAGCCTTGTCAGTGCAGCCTTGTCCCCAGTGCAGCCTTGTCCCCAGTGCAGCCTTGTCAGTGCAGCCTTGTCCCCAGTGCAGCCTTGTCCCCAGTGCAGCCCTGTCAGTGCAGCCTTGTCCCCAGTGCAGCCTTGTCCTCAGTGCAGCCTTGTCCCCAGTGCAGCCTTGTCCCCAGTGCAGCCTTGTCCCCATTGCAGTCTTGTCCCCATTGCAGCCTTCAGCCTTACCCCCATTGCAGCCAGGTCCCCATTGCAGCCTTGTGTGTCCATCGCCATTTAAAATTGGCGCCGACAGGACCCCGGAAGCAAAAACGAACGCCGCCGAGATACACATGTACTCGTACTCGGCTCTTGTCGGCTCTTCTCGCCTCCGCTCACGTGACTGTGAGCGGAGCAGAGAAGAGCCGAAAAGAGCCGAGTACACTCGCTATGTGTAGCTCGGCGGCAATCGCTCCACTCCGCTCACAGCTAGCGGAGATCGGCGTATAACACGCACCCACAATTTTCCCCTGATTTTAAGGGGAAAAGGGTGCGTGTTATACGCCGATAAATACGGTAATGTAGATTCTTTTACATAGTCGGATGAATGGGGTGTTTGTCCATCTCCCCACTAGCAGTAATGACTATTGTATGACCGCTATCTTCACTTTGCGGTTCCTTTTGTGTCTTGTAGGACAAGTTCAGCCTCTTGAAGTTGTGGTACCACGAATCCTGCCGGGTCTTCCAGGATCGCCTGGTGAACGAAGAAGACCGCAGCTGGTTTGATGAACTGATGAAGGGCCGGATGGAGGAGTTCGGGGCCACTTTCCAGGAAGTGGTGCCACAACAGCCGGTGCTTTATGGAGATTTTATGACTTCTGGATCAGATTCCAAAGCCTACCAGCTCATGGAGGATCGGGAAAAGGTAAGGAGGAAATATCAGGCCATGACTGTGATGTGGTTAAAAGTTCTTTCAAGGAGAACATCAGATTTGTTGAGATAAAAATAATCTTTACAATGGATGACGTGTATATTGGGTGAACTTTCAGTAATTCTTACCTTTTTTTTCTTTTCTAATGAATTTCTGAAACACGGGAGCCAAAGGGGAAGTGCTGCACCAAGAATGTGGACATCAATTGGAAATAATACTAAACATCCCATCAGCCTTTATTCCATTCTTAGGCTGCTGGGGACGGGTCGCTGAGTACATGATAATGCTGCATGATGGGGAGTTTAGTATTATGTTATGTGGCCTTCTTTAGTAAATAGGAATTTATAATACCTTCTCTTTATTCTTATCTTACTGATCTTACTCTTCCTACCCTTAAAACGTGGTGTGCAGAGCTTATCAGTTAGGATAATTAGTGAACCTCTAGAGGTGGGACTTTACAGGCAACCATAATAAACATAGGATACGTAAAATAAATTTTTTTGATTTATTATACAAAAGAATATCAAAATACATATATAAATTTCCAAGTAAAAACAATAACGATGTTACAAGATGATATACATATATTGAAGTAGGTGAAGAATTCCGACGCGTTTCCAAATGGCTGATAATATGCCTATCTTCCTCAGGGAATTATAATCACCGTCTACAGGATATCAAAACAAGCTGGTTATATAATAGTCATGCAAAAAACCCAACTCAACATAGAGTAGAATTTCATACATTAAACAATAACTTAATACAGATACAGTATATAATACACTTACATCATCATACAGAACATCATATATATGACCTTGCCTCCCATTCACTTTCCGGAAAGAATCCCCAAAGATGGATGTCCAAAAGTGACAAAGGGGAAGGCAGCATTCCCAAGCTCTCTACAAGACGGCATAGAGAAAAAAACCTCTATAAACCTAATGGCGTAGAAACCTAAAAACCACCAATGGAGAAAAGAGGAGGAAGTCATAAAAATAGCCTGGATATATCATTGGGGAGAAAAAACAATGATATATCCAGGCTATTTTTATGACTTCCTCCTCTTTTCTCCATTGGTGGTTTTTAGGTTTCTACGCCATTAGGTTTATAGAGGTTTTTTTCTCTATGCCGTCTTGTAGAGAGCTTGGGAATGCTGCCTTCCCCTTTGTCACTTTTGGACATCCATCTTTGGGGATTCTTTCCGGAAAGTGAATGGGAGGCAAGGTCATATATATGATGTTCTGTATGATGATGTAAGTGTATTATATACTGTATCTGTATTAAGTTATTGTTTAATGTATGAAATTCTACTCTATGTTGAGTTGGGTTTTTTGCATGACTATTATGTAACCAGCTTGTTTTGATATCCTGTAGACGGTGATTATAATTCCCTGAGGAAGATAGGCATATTATCAGCCATTTGGAAACGCGTCGGAATTCTTCACCTACTTCAATATATGTATATCATCTTGTAACATCGGTTTTGTTTTTACTTGGAAATTTATAAATGTATTTTGATATTCTTTTGTATAATAAATCTAAAAAATGTATTTTACGTATCCTATGTTTATTATGGTTGCCTGTAAAGTCCCACCTCTAGAGGTTCACTTTATACCAGTTTATGGGATGATGGCAACAAAATTGTGTCGTGTGAATTGAGTTCAATCTATTCAGTTAGGATAAATAAGCACCCACATTGCTCTTTCAATTACTGAGAACCCATCTGCCTATAACAGAGATGATGACTTAAAGCGGAGCTACACTGCCCATGCCTTTTTTTTTTTTCAATGGTGATTATTAAAGAAATTCATCTGTAATTTAGTAACTCACCTGTCCTGTTTCTATCACTTGTGCCTTTCGTTTTTTAGCTCCTAAAAAGACTTTATAAAAATTTCTGGTTCGTCCTCCATCTTGCCTGTGGGCATTTGAAACCTCCAGGCATTCTCTTCCTGGATTTCATTGACGCCTCTCATTGTAATCTTGCGCATGCGCAGTACAAACTGCATAGGAGCGCCGTCAGCAGCTCCTGTTGCCATCACAACGGCCGCGGCGTCGAAAGTCCCGCCCCGTTGTGATAGCAGAGACCGAACGTGACTGTCGTGATGACATCACGTTCGGTTTCAAGTCTCGTGCTATCTCGGGCCAGGCCGCCGCACTGACTCCTGGGAGCTATGACACAAGCTCCCAGGAGACAGTGCGGGCTAGGGGATATTACGAAATAGCCGTAATATCCCCGTCCATATCCGAGGGAAGGAGAACCGGAAGTGATGGATGGCAAGAAGAAAACAACTAAAGGTAAGTAAAAAAAACTACCGTTTCGGATCGAGGAAGGTGAGTATTATTTTTTAGATCTGTATATTAAAAACGGGTGGAGCTCCGCTTTAAAGCCTAAGTTTAACCTAAAAATCAAGCCTAATAACCAGCACAAGGGACATAACTTACATTTAGTATGATGTGTCCCTTGAGCTGATTCTTCTTAGTTTAGGGAAATTTTCATCTTTTCTAACCCCCTCATTCCTTTCTGGCCATAATCTTCTGGTGGTTAATACAACTAAAGGGCTGTCAAAAGCTCTCATCAAGAGAGTCTGACTATGCCCGCCCTCTCCTGCCTGATCCGCCATACACAGAAGCCATACTACAGATTTTTTGAATGACAGGGGATCTCTAAAAGGAAGGGGCAGAGTTATCAATCGTCCACCCATCTCCTATTTAGAGATCCTGTGTTATTCAAAGAAGATTATTCCTAAACTGAGAAGAATTACACCATAGGATATGTCCCTTGTGTTAATTTTTATGTTTGTAATTTAGGATACACTTATGCCGCGTACACACGTTCGGAAATTTTCGTCGGAAAAAGCTCTGATGGTTTTCCCGTCGGAATTCCGACAGAATTTCGCTCAAACTGCCTTGCCTACACACGGTCACACCAAATTCTGACGGTCAATAACACCACGACATACAACACGTTCAACGGCACTATAAAAGGGAAGTTTAATGCCTCTGAGCATGCGTCGAATTGTTTCCGAGCATGCGTCGGAATTTTGCGTGTCGGAATTGCATACACACGATCGGAAAATCCGATAGAAACGTTTTCCGTCGGAAAAATTAAGAACAGGTTCTCAATCCAAATTCCGTCGGAAATTCCGACAGAAAAAGACCGATGGGCGTACACACGGTCGTAAAATCCAATGAAAAGCTCCCATCGGACTGTTTCCATTGGAAATTCCGACCGTGTGTACGCGGCATTAGATTTTAAAAGTAAAACAGGAACTGGTACAAACCTGGGTAAGGAGCCCGAGATGATGAGGGTGGCCTCTTACTAGTCTCATCCAAATACCAATGGATAGAGAGACAGGGAGTGTAGGGATAATGGACTGGCATGAGTGGTGGTTGGTGATGTTGGCGTCAAAAGAACAATGAGAGCATGGTCATCAATGTGTCCAAATGGATGAGAAGATGTAGTATAATGGTGAGCTGAGGGGTGGTTACTGGACCAGTTGGTGCCACTGTGAGATGGGCTTGACACATTCTATGTGCAGAACCATGTGCAGGTACTTGAGCCTGTTATCAGATATACATTGTAAAGAAGGTATAACAATTTGTATGGGGGTTCCTTGACCTCACAAGTGTTACCCTAAGTAGGTTGTTTTGTAACCACATGGTGGAAACCAAACTTAAGTGTTGTCATTTGTGTCTTTCTCAGCTTATTCGAGTGATGGAAGAATACATGGAGGATTATAATCAAATAAACACCGCCAAGATGAGGCTGGTCCTCTTCCTTGATGCCATCCAACACATTTGTCGCATCAGTCGGGTCCTGCGCCAACCGATGGGGAACGCTTTGCTCCTGGGCGTGGGAGGAAGCGGGAGACAGAGTCTCACAAGACTGGCGAGTCACATGTAAGAAAAAAAAGAACCTGGAAGCTAGTGGAGATCGATGTAGTAGCGGTGTAGTAACGGTACTGACAGCAGCAGAGATGGCCAGATCTGCGTGGCTACACTCAGGAAACTGGGACAGACACAGACTATATATGCTTTAAGTGAGATATATCTACAGAGAAACAAAAACTTGGTGACAGAATACCTAATAACTAACAAACAGAAGCCTAACAACTAACTATATACAATATATACAAAATGGGGAACACCAAAAAGCAGGTGAAAACTGGAGATGCAGGAAGCAGATGGTAATGGGAAACAAAGACTGGGATCAGGAACAAGGGAGAAGAGATAAAAGACAGGGTACAGCATACAGGGCAGGAGCAGGTACAGGATAACGACTAGCAGTATCTGGCAGCATGCAAACACTGGAGCGAGAGGCATTTAGTAGGGGAGGACCTAAATACCTTCTCAGCAGCCAGCATCAGGTAGGACTGATTACTGAGCTCTGCTGGCTGCTGGGAGACACCCGCTGGTGGAGACTGGAATTACAACCCTCCGCCCAGGGAACCACAGTGCCAAGAGCAAGTGATCCAGGTCCTAACAGGTACCTACTGCAGTGATTTCCAGGCTCCAGGCTCTCGTCCACAGGTGTGGTATATACATACTTACATTGGTCCAAGCTGGACTGCCATAAGTATGTACAAATTGACATACCTTGAATTCATCTTTAATCATTGCAGTCCATGAAAGAGATTTTTTCTTGTTGTATCAGCCATGAACCATCTGTTATCTGTTACATTTCCAGGGCAGAGTATGAATGCTTCCAGATTGAGCTGTCTAAAAACTACGGGATGGCGGAGTGGAGAGAGGATATCAAAGGAATCTTGCTTAAAGCTGGACTGCAAAATACGCAAATCACTTTCCTCTTCACCGACACCCAGGTAAAGCCCAGACGATTCACCCAGCAAGACCCGCATGGCAAATGTCGGTAGAATCTGATTTTACAAGTTCTTTATTCTATGAGTCGCAAAATTTGGAATTTCAACATAAAGTCTAACCTGTTGATCAAGTACAAGCTGAATGTCCACCAGTCTCCTTAAGCACACATAATTACAACAGGTGTGCACTACAATATGACTTGAGCTGCAATGGCGACCAGGTGTTGCAGGCTCAATGCTGATTGTTAGAATGTGCTTACAGCATATATGTCATGGTCAGGGGTCAGAGACCAGTAGCTATAGAAATAGAGAGGCTCTCATTGACCAGCTGGATAAGTATACAAGAAGGTCACCCTGGAAGATTACACAGGCTCTGGTATTTACCAGAGCTCCTGACGGTGGAGATGGGTTTTGTTGCGTGTTAGTACCAGGTCACAGTCCTCAGGATAACCCCACAGGAGGTGAGCAAGGTGGGGTCTAGTAGCAGATATAGCCAGTTTGGATCAAACAAAAGCCAAGTCAGTAAATAAGCCAAAGGTCAGTAGCAAGTAGTTGCAGGTTGGGATAGACCGGAAGCGTAGTCGAACAAGCCAAAGGTTGGTAACAAGTGGTAGTGGAGATGAGGACAGCTGTAGGTATGCAAAGGTACAAGATATCGGCTGGAGAGAGCGCAATAATCTGGCAAACAGGAAGTTCAGGGACATGGCTTAATTAGGAAGTTTATGGGAGGAGCAAAGAGTTCAAGGTTCACCAGAAATAAGAGAAAAGGCAAAATTGTTCTAAGAAATCAGACAGGGAGCTGTCCAGCATCTCAAGTGGCTCATCAAGAAGGGCTACTGCCGGACAATATAACAGTTTACTATAGCCTAACCCATGTTGGACATAACAGAACAGATGATGATTTCAACAATTTTTATGAGTCAGCACAGAGTTTAAACCCATCCAAAACTGTTGTTGCTTGATTTTTACCCAAAGGGCTTGTGAAAAAGCCCTCCATAAACTTCACTTACATACCAGCTTATCAAATAGTTGTCTACTTTTTATATGTCCCGAATTGGTCAAGCTATAGAAAATGTTTACTATTCACTGCTTTGGGATGATAAATGCTTTATTGGGCTTTTGGTTTGCCTTCTGGGTCACCAGTGTTAGAAGAGATTCAAAATTAGACAGGGGAGCCGTCAAAAAATTAGTTTTGTTTCGTTCCGTTCCGTTTCGTAAAAAAAAAAATTCGTAATTCGTGTACGAAATTTAATTCGAATTCGTATGAATTTCGTACGAATCGTTACAAATCGTTAATATCGTTTCGAATCATTTCGAATCGTTACGAATCGTTACGAATATCGACACTCTACGAATAATAACGAATTATCCGAAAACGTATTAACGTTACAACTCTATAGTACGTCTGTGAAGCGGCGCATGTTTCCCGTGCTTAGAAGTGTCCCTGCACAAAGTGTAATTTTTACAGGAAAAAAAGCTATTTAAAATCACTCACGGCTAATGAATTGTCGGCTCCCGTAACACAGAGAACAGTCATTCATTGAAAGACATTGATAAAAAAAAAAAAGCGTGGGGGTCCCCCCAAATTCAATTACCAGGCCCTTCAGGTCTTCTATGGATATTAAGGGGAACCCCCGCTTCAAATAAAAAAAAAAAAATATCCATACCAGACCCTTCAGGTGTGGCGTGGATGGCGTGGGGTGCCCCTCAAAATCCATACCAAACCCTTATCCGAGCATGCAACCTGGCAGGCCGCAGGAAAAGAGGGGAGGATGAGAGCGCCCCCCCCCTCCTGAACCGTACCAGGCCACATGCCCTCAACATTGGGAGGGTGCTTTGGGGGTCTGTGACCCCTCAAAGCACCTTGTCCCCATGTTGATGAGGACAAGGGCCTCTTCCCCACAACCCTGGCCATTGGTTGTGGGGGTCTGCGAGCGGGGGGCTTATCGGAATCTGGAAGCCCCCTTTAACAAGGGGACCCCGAGATCCCGCCCCCCCCCTGTGTGAAATAGTAAGGGGGTACAAAAGTACCCCTACCATTTCACCAAAAAAGTGACAAAAATTGTAAAAATGACAGGAGACGGTCTTTGACAATTTCTTTATTAAAATCTTCTTTCATCTTCTTTCTTCTGGTCTTCCTTTTTCCTTTTTTCATCCTTTGGTTTCTTCATCTTCTTCTTCCATCTTCTTCTTCCTCCGATCCGCTTCTTCTTGCTCTGGTCTTCTCGTCCGGCATCTTCTTCCATGGCGTCGGCGTCTCTTCTTGGGCCGCTCCGCGCAATGGGAGGCTCCCGCTATGTGAGGCTTCGCTGCGTCTGACAGCTATTTTATAACGGAGGGCGGGGCCACATGGTGACCCCGCCCCTTCTGATGCACGGGGACGTCATGGGGACTTCCCTATGGCTTTCCCCATGACGTTAGACGTTTCCCCCCCCCCCTCTTTTCCTGCGGCCTGCCAGGTTGCGTGCTCGGATAAGGGTCTGGTATGGATTTTGAGGGGGACCCCACGCCATTTTTTATTTTTTTTGGTCGGGATTCCCCTTAAAATCCATCCCAGACCTGAAGGGTCTGGCATGGATATTTAGGGGGGACCCCACGTAAAAACCCCCCTTCCCATGGGACATCCACAGAAGATGCCAAAACCACCAGCATCTCATAAATCTATGTTCAAAGTCTGTTCATTAATAGCCATGGATCCTTGCACCATTTTCTTTCATAGTTGCTATATATTTCCATCTTATAGATTAAGAATGAATCATTCCTTGAGGACATCAACAATATCCTGAACTCCGGAGATGTTCCCAACCTGTACGGACCAGAGGAGCAAGATCAGATTGTCTCTGTCATGAAGCCAGTTGTACAAGACATGGGGCAACAGCCAACAAAGGCCAACCTGATGGCGGCCTATACCCGCCGAGTCCAGGGGAACATCCATACCGTGCTGTGCATGAGGTACCATCCATAATGAAGGACCAGTCTCCTTTCTGTATGACTATGAAGACCTTTAATCCAATTTTCTATAATACATCTTATATATGTTTAAACCATATATTATTTTAGATTTTGGCCAATTGGGAAAAACCTCCAATTTGTCCTCATACATTGTCCTAAGGGCTTTCTAAAACCATTCCAACATCAGGTCCCACGATGCATTGCACTGGCAATAGTTAGAAGCTTTCATTAGTTACACTTTAAGACAGGATATATTTGAGTCTGAAGATCAAAGTGGCACACTAAAGTTTTAAGGGTCCAAAAGAAGTTTTTATTCCAAATGTATAATAGGTGCTACAGCCAACGCGTTTCAAGGACCACACGTTTCCCTTCACCAGGGCTTTAAATGTATGAAATCTGCTGGTAGGGGCTCAAAAACTGTTAAAAAGACTCTACTGCACAATGGGAGAACTCGGTAACATTCAGCAACTGGTATAAACAACAATCCCTGAAAAGTGTTGGCTGTAGCACCTATCATATGTTTGGAATTTTGGACTCTAATGCCGCGTACACATGATCAGAATTCTCGTCGGAAAAAGCTCTGATGGTTTTCCCCACGGAATTCCGCTCAAACTGTCTTGCCTACACACGGTTACACACAAAATTCCGACGCGGTGACGTACAACACCACGACGAGCCGAGAAAAAATGTTCAATACTTCCGAGCATGCGTCGAATTGTTTCCGAGCATGCGTCGGAATTTTGCGCGTTGGAATTGCATACACAAGAACGGAATTTCTGATAGAAACTTTTTCAGTCTGAAAAATTGAGAACCTGCTCTCCATCTTTTGCTGGCCAAAATTCCGCCAGCAAAAGTCCAATGGAGCATACACACGGTCGCATTTCCCGATGAAAAGCTCTCATCGGTCTTTTGCTAGCCGAAATTCCGATCGTGTGTACGCGGCATTAGACTTTAAATGTGGTGCTTCAAATTTTCCAAATCAAATATTACTTACAAATTTTGGGGTTGCTGTGGCCATTCCTCGGTTCACAGGAGCTGCCCACACATCACCCAGACTGTCAGGGATTGGCAGCAGGGGTGGCCAAATCTACGAAGCTGCACTAGAAAACTGAGACCACACTATATATGCTTTAAGCAAGTTTATTAACAGTGAAACAAAACACATCCGACCAGGAAACAGAAAACACAGCAAAAGTGAATATACAAGTGAAGCATAACCAACTGACAAAATACATAATAAACAACCTAAGTAACAGAAAGCCTAACAACTAACTATATACAATTTATACAAAATGGGGAACACAAAAAAACAGGGCAATACCAGAGATGCAAGAAAAGGGGGGGGGGGACCAGGATTGGAATCAGGAACAAGGGGAGCAGGTACAAGGCAGCAGGGTACTGGATATAGGTACAAGGCAGCAGGGTACAGGATATAGGTACAAGGCAGCAGGGTACAGGATATAGGTACAAGGCCGCAGGATATAGGTACAAGGCAGCAGGGTACAGGATATAGGTACAAGGCAGCAGGGTACAGGATATAGGTACAAGGCAGCAGGGTATAGGTACAAGGCAGCAGGGTACAGGATATAGGTACAAGGCCGCAGGATATAGGTACAAGGCAGCAGGGTACAGGATATAGGTACAAGGCAGCAGGGTACAGGATATAGGTACAAGGCAGCAGGGTACAGGATATAGGTACAAGGCAGCAGGGTACAGGAAATGGGTACAAGGCAGGATCAGAAATAAGGCTCAGGATGAATTGGCAAGCAAGCCTCTGGCTAGCAGGCAAAACACGGACACGAGAGGCACAGAGGATGGACTAAATCCCCTCCCATCAGCCAGCACAAGGACTATTGGGATCTGCTGGCTGCTGGGAGACATCCGCTGGTGGACACTGGAATTACAATCCTTACCCAGGGGACCACAGTGCCACCAGCAGGTGATCCAGGTCCTGACATAGACGCTCTAATAGGATACCACCAGTACAGTTTTGCCAAACACGGCAATAGCACAAAGTTATCATCTACCTAAGGTTTCAGCGCCATCAATCTACCACTTGAAACTTTAAGACAAGATGGCAATCTATTTCAAGGGAAAGAATTATTCTAACAAAGTTTAAAAACAACGGGAAAAAAATTTACAAAAATTGTTACAAAATTTAGGCAAATTTAGGCAAAGCCCCAGCTGATGATGAGAAAATGTTTGCAGACAAAGGAAAAACTCTAAACACCGTAAACCATATTTTAATGATCGTATATTGTTTTTGTTTTTATGCTACAACTTATGCATTATTTCCTGAAATCTTACCAAAAGGTTACATTGCAGTTTAAGGTTCTCTGCCCATTGAACCTTCAATTCTCATCCTATTTCGGGTTTGTAGTCCTATAGGTGAGGTGTTTCGGGCTCGTCTCCGGCAATTCCCCTCCTTGGTGACCTGCTGTACCATTGATTGGTTTGACGAATGGCCGGCGGAAGCTTTACAATCTGTAGCGTCATCGTTCCTGATGGAGATCCCGGAGCTGGAGTCCAGAGATTCCGTTATTCAGGGCATGGTATGTTCTTTATTGGTTCTGGATGGCGGTCATGGCGCACTGATCCCAGTGTAAAGGAGGAGCTGTATGGGCATGATCAGGGCTGGGAAAAGTGGTGGCTTCCCTGGGGGCAATGGTTTATTGCAGGGTTAAAATATTTTTTTTTATTTTCTACTTGAAATCCTCCCTTCAGTGTTGCACAGTTGTAGCAGCTCCTCTCCTGGACTGAAATGTTTTTTTTTATTTTCTACTTGAAATCCTCCCTTCAGTGTTGCACAGTTGTAGCAGCTCCTCTCCTGGACTGAAATGGCTTCCTCTGATTTCACTGCACACTGTGAGCTTCTCACAAGGACGACTTACAAACAAACGAAGGGTCCATCATTTTTATCATAGGTCTACTTTATATGATAGAGGCAGAATATCAACCAAAAATCCAGAAAAAACACATTATACTAATGTTATAAATGGAGTTTCAGTTCAGTGAATAAAATAAGTATGTGACCCCCTACCAACCAACAATAACTCTGCTCCCCACAGACTGGCTCCAGTAGGGGCTCATGTGGTACACAGATTGGTCCTGTCAACGTAAGAAGGTTCTCCTAACGACAACTCGTTATGTGTATAAAAGACACCTGTCCACAGAATCTCTTCCATCCAATCCTCACCATCATGGGGAAGACCAAAGATCTGTCAGAGGACGTCGGGAGAAGATTGTAGACCTGCACAAGGCTGGAATGAGCTACAAGACCATCAGCAAGAAGCTTGGTGAGAAGAAGACACCAGTTGGAGCGATTATTCTCAAATGGAAGACATACAAAATAACCTCGGCCTGGAGCTCCGTGCAAGATTTCTCCTCATGGGGTGAGGATGGTCATGAGAAAAGTGAGGGATCCGCCCAGAACTACACGGGAGGAGCTTGTGAATGATCTCAAGGCAGTTGGGACCACAGTCACCAAACAAACCATTGGTAACACAATACACCGCCATGGATTGGAATTCTGCATCTCCCACACTGGCCCCCTCCTCAAAACACATGTACAGGTCCTCCTCCTCGGGAAGACACACGTACAGGTCCTCCTCCTCAGGAAGACACACGTACAGGTCCCCCTCAGGAAGACACATGTACAGGTCCCCCTCCTCAGGAAGACACATGTACAGGTCCCCCTCCTCAGGAAGACACATGTACAGGTCCCCCCTCCTCAGGAAGACACATGTACAGGTCCCCCTCCTCAGGAAGACACATGTACAGGTCCCCCTCCTCAGGAAGACACATGTACAGGTCCCCCTCCTCAGGAAGACACATGTACAGGTCCCCTCCTCAGGAAGACACATGTACAGGTCCCCTCCTCAGGAAGACACATGTACAGGTCCCCCTCCTCAGGAAGACACATGTACAGGTCCCCCTCCTCAGGAAGACACATGTACAGGTCCCCCTCCTCAGGAAGACACATGTACAGGTCCCCCTCCTCAGGAAGACACATGTACAGGTCCCCTCCTCAGGAAGACACATGTACAGGTCCCCCTCCTCCTCAGGAAGACACATGTACAGGTCCCCCCTCCTCAGGAAGACACATGTACAGGTCCCCCTCCTCAGGAAGACACATGTACAGGTCCCCCTCCTCAGGAAGACACATGTACAGGTCCCCCTCCTCAGGAAGACACATGTACAGGTCCCCCTCCTCAGGAAGACACATGTACAGGTCCCCCTCCTCAGGAAGACACGTGTACAGGTCCCCCTCCTCAGGAAGACACATGTACAGGTCCCCCTCCTCAGGAAGACACATGTACAGGTCCCCCTCCTCAGGAAGACACATGTACAGGTCCCCCTCCTCAGGAAGACACATGTACAGGTCCCCCTCCTCAGGAAGACACATGTACAGGTCCCCCCTCCTCAGGAAGACACATGTACAGGTCCCCCTCCTCAGGAAGACACATGTACAGGTCCCCCTCCTCGGGAAGACACATGTACAGGTCCCCCTCCTCGGGAAGACACATGTACAGGTCCCCCTCCTCGGGAAGACACATGTACAGGTCCCCCTCCTCGGGAAGACACATGTACAGGTCCCCCTCCTCGGGAAGACACATGTACAGGTCCCCCTCCTCGGGAAGACACATGTACAGGTCCCCCTCCTCGGGAAGACACATGTACAGGTCCCCCTCCTCAGGAAGACACATGTACAGGTCCCCCTCCTCATGAAGACACATGTACAGGTCCCCCTCCTCAGGAAGACAAATGTACAGGTCCCCCTCCTCAGGAAGACACATGTACAGGTCCCCCTCCTCAGGAAGACACATGTACAGGTCCCCCTCCTCAGGCTGACACATGTACAGGTCCCCCTCCCCGCCTCAGGAAGACACATGTACAGGTCCCCCCCTCCTCAGGAAGACACATGTACAGGAACGTCTGAAGTTTGACAATGAACATCTAAAGGATTCAGAGAAGGATTGGGCAGAAAGTTCTGTGGTCAGATGAGACCAAAATAGAGCTCTTTGGCATTAACTCGACTCAAGCTCGTGTTTGGAGGAAGAAAAATGGAGACTATGACCCTAAGAACACCACCCCTACAGTCACACACGGGAGGTGGAAACATGATGCTTTGGGGCTGTTTCTCTGATAAAGGTAAAGGCCGACTTTACCGCATTGAGGGGCCAATGGACGGTGCCATGTATTGTAAGATCTTGGTTGAGAACCTTCTTCCCTCAGCCAGAACAATGAAGATGGGTCATGGATGGGTCTTCCAGCATTACAAGGACCCAAAACATACCGCCAAGACAACAAAGGAGTGGCTCAAGTAGAAGCACATTAAGGTCATGGAGTGGCCTGGACAGTCTCCAGACCTTAATCCTATAGAAAATTTATGGAGGAGCTGAAACTTCGAGTTGCCAAGAAACCTTAAGGATTTAGAGAAGATCTGTAGAAGAAGAGAGGAGCAAAATCCCTCCTGAGATGTGCACAACCTGATCACCACCTACAAGAACCGTCTGACCTCTGTGATCACCAACATGGGTTTCTCCACCAACTACTAAGTCATGTTTTGCTTGGGGATCAAATAACTTATTTTACTCACTGATGTGACTGGCTCAGTGTTCTCTTTACAGCACTGTGGTATATGTCAGAGCTTTTTTTTTTTTCCAGATTTTGGATTTTTTTGTTGATATTCTGTCTCTATCATAAAAAAATAAAATAAAATCACCTATGATAAAAATAATAGGACCCAAGGGACACGCACTACACACCCAGAGTAATCCATATCACTCCTACTCCCCTCACCCCCTCTCTCTATCTCTATTACGCCCCCTCTCTCCCTTTCTCTCTCTTACCTCCCTCACCCGCCCCTCTCTTTTATCCCCCTCACCCTCCCCTCTCTTTTATCCCTTTTACCCTCCCCTCGCTTACCCCCTCTCTCTCTCGCCCCCCTCTCTCTCCCCTCTCTCTCTCTCTCTCTCTCTCTCTCTCTCTCTCTCCCCCTCACCTCTTCTCTCTCACCCCCTTCTCTCTCACCCCCTTCTCTCTCTCTCCTTCCTCCTCTCTCACTCCCTCACCCCCTTCTCTCACCCCTCACCCTCTTCTCGCTCTCACTTCTTCTCTCTCTCTCACCCCCTTCTCACTCACCCCTCTCTCTCTCACCCCCTTCTCTCTTACTCACCCCTCTCTCTCTCACCCCGTTCTCTCTCTCTCACCTCCCCCCTTCTCTCTCGCCCCCTTCTCTCTCTCACCTCCTACCTCTCTCTCACTCCCCTCCCCCCTTCTCCCTCACCCCCTTCTCTCTCACCCCTTCTCACTCACCCCTCTCTCTCTCTCCCCCCTTCTCTCTCTCTCACCCCGTTCTCTCTCTCTCACCTCCCCCCTTCTCTCTCACCCCCTTCTCTCTCGCCCCCTTCTCTCTCTCACCTCCTACCTCTCTCTCACTCCCCTCCCCCCCCTTCTCCCTCACCCCCTTCTCTCTCACCCCTTCTCTCTCACCCCTTCTCTCCCACCCTTTCTCTCACCCCCTCTCTCTCACCCCTTCTCTCCCCCCCTTTCTCTCACCCCCTCTCTCTCTCACCCCCTCTCTCACTCTCTTTCTCTCACCTCCCCCCTCTCTCTCTGACTCCCCTCACCCTCTTCTCTCTCACCCCTCTTACTCCCTTCTCTCTCACCCCCCTCTCTCTCTCACACCCCCTTCTCTCTCTCACCCCTTCTCTCTCTCTCACCCCCTTCTCTCTCTTCCATCTCCCCTCTCTCTCACCCCCCTTACCCACTTCTCCCTCACCCCTTCTCTCTCTCTCTCTCACCCCCCTCCCCTCTCTCTCACCCCCTTCTCTCTCTTACCCCCCCCCCCCCCCCCCTTCTCTCTCTCTCTCACCCCCCTCTCACACCTCCCCCTCTTTCTCTCCCTGACCAATTCTGCCATAAGATGTAAAATGTATTAAACATTAAAAAAAACTCTTTAAAGAGTGTGGGTGCCTGAATTTATATATATATATATATATATATATATATAATATAATATATATACACACACACACATACCCACACGTATGTGTTTAAGTTGTGGGGTGCACACCCTAATGCAATAGGCTGCGCACACCTATGCAGAGCTATATAAATGTATAATATTAATAATACTGTGTGACTGTGGGGGAGGGGACATTAGAGTGTAAGCTCCTCTGGTACAGAGACTGTTCTGACTGGCTCAGTGTTCTCTGTACAGCACTGTGGTATATGTCAGAGATTTACACATACATAAAATACATAAATTTAATAAAATATGCTGTGATAACATTTCATATTTGCTGTATTTATTTTAGCTGCTTCACACGGCTGAGGATGTGGCTAAGATGCAGGAAGATTTGGAGATAATGCGCCCCCAACTGGAGGATGCAGCACAGGAGACTGTGACAACAATGCAAAAAATCGAGGTATCTGATGTCCACATTATATTTTACTTTGTTTCAGAGGATTTTTGTGTCTTTTTTCTTAAAGTAATTTCCCTCTCCGCTTTTCACCACTATGTGTCTGAAACGTTTCGTCTTACCTCCTCCAGAAAGATACGGTGGTGGCGGAAGCCACTCGAGCCTCAGTGCAGGCAGAGGAGGCCAAAGCCACGGAGAAGGCACGCAAAGCCCAGGAAATTGCAGATGATGCCCAAAAGGACCTGGACGAAGCCCTTCCTGCTCTGGACGCTGCTCTCGCTAGCCTGAAATCTCTTAATAAGAATGATGTCACAGAGGTGAGCAAATTAGGGAATTGGAAGGTGGACCATGAGTGGGGTTAGCTGGAGGAGGAGAACGTTGAGAAAAATATATTTGCTTTGTTTGACTCAATATATTAGAAACCCAACCAGAATTATCTAGACACCAATCAGTCCAATTTTTGTTATCAGTTTACGGGATGAAGGCGGCTGGTTCCCTTTGACCAGGAGGAGCCGGTTAGCATTCCTCTTAATGTAGTTAGGTGGGAATGGTGGGAGTGGTTGGAGGGTCTTTTCCTCCCGGGTTGATTCTGGGCTAGCCTGGTGCACCAGGCTTCTCACCAGTAGAAGGCAAGGCTCTCCCTAAGCTTCCTAAGTTCTAATTCCTTCCTGGTAGGAATGGTGGTAGTGGTTGGAGGGTCTTTTCCTCCCGGGTTGATTCTGGGCTAGCCTGGTGCACCAGGCTTCTCACCGGTAGAAGGCAAGGCTCTCTCTAAGCTTCCTAAGTTCTAATTCCTTCCTGGTAGGAATGGTGGTAGTGGTTGGAGGGTCTTTTCCTCCCGGGTTGATTCTGGGCTAGCCAGGTGCACCAGGCTTCTCACCAGTAGAAGGCAAGGCTCTCCCTAAGCTTCCTAAGTTCTAATTCCTTCCTGGTAGGAATGGTGGTAGTGGTTGGAGGGTCTTTTCCTCCCGGGTTGATTCTGGGCTAGCCTGGTGCACCAGGCTTCTCACCAGTAGAAGGCAAGGCTCTCCCTAAGATTCCTAAGTTCTAATTCCTTCCTGGTAGGAATGGTGGGAGTGGTTGGAGGGTCTTTTTTTCCTCCCGGGGTGATTCTGGCCTGGTGCACCAGGCTTCTCACCAGTAGAAGGCACCTGGTAGGAATGGTGCTGCACTGGTTTGGCCAGGGTTTGGGCTGAGAGAAGCCCAAGGTCTATGTGCCCCTGAAGTAGCAGTCACGAGGTGCCAGAAATTTCACTTGGGGAAGCTCACTTGAATTTATTATGGCTCCACAGTCACTGCACCATTACGTGTTCTTTTCTCACCTGGCTTCAGGGACAGGCTTTTTGGCTAGGACTGGAGGATTTTTTTCATTCTGGCCGAAAGGCCCAACATTGTCTAGCAATTTAAACTTTTGAAGCATTTATCCACTTCCCCCTTCCTTTTTCCATTTGTTGTGCGTCACTTGCACTTTTTTTGCACAACACTTATGCACTTTACTCACACCCGATTAGTAAGGTGTAGATTCTCGGACTTGCTCTGAACGTCTTGGGGGGGTCACCTGGCCTTTTGGTCAGGTTCTCCCCCTCCCATGGGGTCCCTCTTCGGGGGAGCCCCATCTAGTATTTGGGTTGGCTTCGGGCATGGCCTCCCAAAGAAGGTGGTCCGCCTGATTTCGGCCGGGTGGACAACGAGTACCCCAGTCCCTGTTGGGAGCCTTGCACCCGGGGGCATCAGTGCTAGAGTCCTTTGTTTTCTGTGGAGGTCCATGTTTACACCCTGTGTACTTTTTTTGTGTGCTGCACCCGGTGTTAAGTTTTTTGTGAGTGTGTTTCACTACATTGCAGAGGTTCAAAAACCAGTCCAACATCCCATCCAGAACTCGAGTATATTATTATGTGCCAGATTCTTTCTTGATGCCAAGGCCACTGATAAGGCAGTATAGGTTGTCCTCCTGTACCGGGCCCGGGCCTGGGTCCCATCAGTTCAAAAGAGGGGCCCAGGCACCTGCCAAGCAGGAGGGCTGGGTGTACTGCCTTATTGCTGACGCCAATCCTCTTGTGCCTCCTTGTGTAGCGCTTCCGGCTTCTACTCTTCTTTCTTCCTCTGGCAGCACTGCAGGGGGATCGGCTCTAGTATTTTAGACCCCCCTGCTTTTTGCCCCCCCCCATGTGTGCCCCTTCCCCCACAAAGCACTTCCGGCTTCCCTCCTCTCCCACCGGCAGCACTGATGGGGGATCGGCTCTAGTATTTTAGACCCCCCCCTGCTTTTTGCCCCCCCCCATGTGTGCCTTTTCCCCCCGAAGCGCTTCCGGCTTCCCTCCTCTCCCACCGGCAGCACTGATGGGGGATCGGCTCTAGTATTTTAGACCCCCCATGCTGTCTGGGCCCCCCCTCCATGTGTGCCCCTTCCCTTGGAAGCCCTTCTGGCTTCCCTCCTCTCCCACTGGCAGCTACTGCAGGCACACAAGGAGATGTTTCAGGATAGAGAGTGGGGGAAGGGGCTGATAAATATGTACTTTACTGGCCCCTTCCTTTTCTGACTGAACACAGTGAGCGATTGGTTCCCATCTCTTTTGTGTCCATTCATCACTGAAGCATAGTAAACTGTGTATGGGGCCCTAACAACAGCCCTGCTTGATACAGCAGCCTCGGCTCCTCTGGGAAGGCGGCTCTTCATGCTGGAATCTTCTTGGTGGGATCTACTGGCATAGGTGAGGTTGGCAGCACTGGTGGGAGATCAGTAGGGCCAAGATTAACCACGAGACACAGCAGACTTATGCCTGTATGGACATGCACCATTGTTGGCAATGCAGCACACCACAATGCATTGTGGTACACTGAATTATGTGTGCTGGAGCTGCGCTACCTTAATGTGTTGGGGTGCCTTTCAAACTGAATTATGTTAATGCACCAAAAAGTCACGGATGGGCCCTAAAGCCACGATTAAGGCCTGACGTCCGAAACGTGTTGGCTTTATTTTTGACTGCTGTTTATATGCAACAATAAAACAATGTTTTAGCTGACTTCCATGGCACCAGCCTTTCTCTAATAGATGGGCCCCAAATTAGTTTTTCCTCCATACATATCAATATGAATGTAAGTCGATCACATGATAAAAGTACCTTGAATGCATCTCAGACACGTACAATAACCCTTCCAATGAAAATCTTTCTTGGCCCATATATATCTGTATATCTTCCATTATTAGGTGAGAGCCCTGCAGCGCCCCCCGTTGGGTGTGAAGCTTGTCATTGAAGCCGTCTGTATAATGAAAGGAATCAAACCGAAGAAAGTGGCCGGGGAGAAGCCGGGAACTAAAATTGATGACTATTGGGAGCCGGGGAGAGGACTTCTGCAGGACCCGGGCAAGTTTCTGGAGGGACTTTTCAAGTTTGATAAGGTGCGTGCTGTTCTGTTCTAACCACTTCAAGACCAGGCCTGTTTCTGACATTTGTTGTTTGCAAATTAAAATCAGTATTGTTTGCTAGAAAATTACTTAGAACCCCCAAACATAGTTGCATAGTAGATGAGGTCGAAAAAAGACACAAGTCCATCAAGTCCAACCCATGTGTGTGATTATATGTCAGTATTACATTGTATATCCCTGTATGTTGCCGTCGTTCAGGTGATTATCTAATAGTTTCTTGAAACTATCGATGCCCCCCCCGCTGAGACCACCGCCTGTGGAAGGGAATTCCACATCCTTGCCGCTCTTACAGTAAAGAACCCTCTACGTAGTTTAAGGTTAAACCTCTTTTCTTCTAATTTTAATGAGTGGCCACGAGTTTTGTTAAACTACCTTCCGCGGAAAAGTTTTCTCCCTATTGTGGGGTCACCAGTCCGGTATTTATACATTGAAATCATATCCCCTCTCAAGCGTCTCTTCTCCAGAGAGAATAAGTTCAGTGCTCGCAACCTTTCCTCATAACTAATATCCTCCAGACCCTTTATTAGCTTTGTTGCCCTTCTTTGTACTCGCTCCATTTCCAGTACATCCTTCCTGAGGACTGGTGCCCAGAACTGGACGGCATACTCCAGGTGCGGCCGGACCAGAGTCTTGTAGAGCGGGAGAATTATTGTTTTATCTCTGGAGTTGATCCCCTTTTTTAATGCCAATATTCTGTTTGTTTGTTAGCAGCAGCTTGGCATTGCTGAGCCTATCATCTACTAGGACCCCCTGGTCCTTTTCCATCCAACATTATATATATATATATTTTAGCAGAGACCCTAGAGAATAAACTGGCGGTCGTTACAATATTTTATGTCACACTGTATTTGCACAGCAGTCTTTCAAACTAAATTTTTTGGGAAAAAATACACTTCATTAATTAAAAAAAAACGAAACAGGGAAGGTAGCCCAATTTTTTGTGTAATGTGAAAGGTGATTTTACGCTGAGTAAATAGACACCTAACATGTCAGACTTTAAAATTGCGCACGCTCGTGGAATAGCGACAAACTACGGTACTTAAAGTGGAAGTAAACCCATCGATTTAACAGTTTAAAAAAAAAAAAAAGCCATGCCGGGAATGCTAACTGCACATTGGCTGTGCTCTCAACCAAACAGTCAAACCATCCAATGGCTGGTGTCATAACGGATCACATGTGCAGCACTGTGGCAGTTGAAGATTAAACAGAAGCAAAGATGGCAGCTTCCTTGGCTGAAAACGATAGGGGGGTTTACTTCCACTTTAAAAATCTCCATAGGCAACACTTTAAAAATTTTAAACGGTAACCAGTTTAGAGTTACAGATCTACTGCTAGAATTATTGCTCTCGCTCTAACGATCGCGGTGATACCTCACATGTGTGGTTTGAACACTGTTTACAATTGTGGGGGCGTGACTTCCGTATGCGTTTGCTTTGGCGCGCGAGCACGGAGGGATATTTTTTTTTTTTTTTAAACTGTCCTTTTTAAAAAAAAAATTCTGATCACTTTTATTGCTGTCGCAAGGAATGTAAACATCCTTTGTGACTGTAATAAGCGGTGACAGGTCCTCTTTATGGAGGGATCGGTGGGTCTAAAAGACCCCAAATCTCTCCATTGCACTTGAAAGTATTCAAAACGCCAAGATTTTTTTACACTACTTTGGATTTTTTAAAACTGGCGCCATTGGTTGCAGAGTAAACCGGAAGTGACGTAGCGATGTTGCTCCTGGATTTCTACATCGAAGACCCGATCAAAGCCGATTCCAGCTTTGTTCGGGGTCTCCGGCTGGTCACTCGGGCCTCCCGGTGGAACAGGAGAGCCCGGGGGAGCCGCGGAAGGTGGCGGGGCGGACAATAGTCATCTTACTTACAATAGTAAGCTGATGCAGTTCAATACAATGTGCAATCAGTGGCGTCACTATGGGGGGGTGCGGGGCACCATAAAGTAGGAAGTGATATCTGACCGCCATGGTGTCACTCCCATCCGTGACAGGCGCAGGGATCATCACGCCGACACCAACCGCTTTATTTACCAGAGCCGGTTTGGGGTGCGCACCGTGACTGTGCGCTGTCGGCCTGAAGCTAGCCTGCCCAGTGTCCTGCAGGGGGATCTGTGGCAGACTAGACCGGAGAAAGATCGCTGGGTGGGGTGTGACACCATGTTTTACCGCACCAGGTGACACCAACCCTGGTGATGCCACTGCAGGCAATGGAGGAACCACCATCTTAATTGTTCAGTATGTGTCAGAAAATTGTCAATGGATGGCATGATCTTCTCTCTCTGCTGTCAGGAAAATATTCCAGATGCCGTAATCAAAGCCATCCAGCCGCACATCGACAACGAGGAGTTCCAGCCGGCCGCCATCGCCCGCGTCTCCAAGGCGTGCACTTCCATCTGCCAGTGGGTGCGGGCCATGCACAAATACCACTTTGTGGCACGAGGCGTGGAACCGAAACGAGTAAGTACTGAAGATACAACATGATGGCAAATTATTATTAATTCCACCCTTCGGGGCTTATTCATAAAGGTTGGTGAGATAAAAACCGTGACCCCCACCTTACCCCACCCCGGCACCCAAAAGTGCCCACCTTACCCCACCCCGGCACCCAAAAGTGCCCACCTTCCCCCACCTCAGCAACCTTAACAGTAAACCTTACCCCAACCCACAGTACCCTTAAGACCCTAGCTTACTCCAACCCAGCACCCTTAAGACCCCACCATACCCCAACCCAGCACCCTTAAGACCCCACCATACCCCACCATACCCCACCCCAGTACCCTTAAGACCACCAATAAACACTACCCATTGACACAATGCATATTGCTGATCTAAATTAACAGATTTCCCAAAGAAGGGGGCTCAGATGTTCCTGATTTCACCCTGGGGGGCTTATTCATAAAGGTTGGTGAGATAAAAAACAGTGACCCCCACCTTACCTTACCCCACCCCAGTACCCTTAAGACCCCACCTTACCCCACCCCATTACCCTTAAGACCCCACCTTACACCACCGCAGAACCCTTAAGACCCCACCTTATCCCACCCCAGCACCCTTAAGACCTCACCTTAATCCAACCTCATTACCCTGAAGACCCCACCTTACCCCACTCTAGTACCCTTAAGACCCCACTTTACCCCACCCCAGCACCCTTAAGACCCCACTTTAGCCCACCTTACACCACCCCAGCACCCTTAAGACCTCACCTTAATCCAACCTCATTACCCTGAAGACCCCACCTTACCCCACTCTAGTACCCTTAAGACCCCACTTTACCCCACCCCAGCACCCTTAAGACCCCACTTTACCCCACCCCAGCACCCTTAAGACCCCACTTTAGCCCACCTTACCCCACCCCAGCACCCTTAAGACCCCACCTTACCCCAACCTCAGTACCCTTAAGACCTCACCTTACCCCACCCCAGTGCCCTTAAGACCTCACCTTACCCCACCCCAGCACCCTAAAGACCCCATCCTACCTCACCCTAGCACCCTTAAGACACCATAATACTCCAGCTCAGCACCCTTAGGACCCCATCATTCCCCTCCCCAGCGCCCTTAAGACCCCATCCTACCCAACCCTAGCACCCTTAAGACCTCACCTTAATCCAACCTCATTACCCTGAAGACCCCACCTTACCCCACTCTAGTACCCTTAAGACCCCACTTTACCCAACCCCAGCACCCTTAAATCCCCACTTTACCCCACCCCAGCACCCTTAAGACCCCACTTTAGCCCACCTTACCCCACCCCAGCACCCTTAAGACCCCACCTTACCCCAACCTCAGTACCCTTAAGACCTCACCCTTCCCCACCCCAGTGCCCTTAAGACCCCACCTTACCCCAACCTCAGTACCCTTAAGACCTCACCTTACCCCACCCCAGTGCCCTTAAGACCTCACCTTACCCCACCCCAGCACCCTAAAGACCCCATCCTACCTCACCCTAGCACCCTTAAGACACCATAATACTCCAGCTCAGCACCCTTAGGACCCCATCATTCCCCTCCCCAGCGCCCTTAAGACCCCATCCTACCCAACCCAGCACCCTTAAGACCTCACCTTAATCCAACCTCATTACCCTGAAGACCCCACCTTACCCCACTCTAGTACCCTTAAGACCCCACTTTACCCAACCCCAGCACCCTTAAATCCCCACTTTACCCCACCCCAGCACCCTTAAGACCCCACTTTAGCCCACCTTACCCCACCCCAGCACCCTTAAGACCCCACCTTACCCCAACCTCAGTACCCTTAAGACCTCACCCTTCCCCACCCCAGTGCCCTTAAGACCTCACCTTACCCCAACCTCAGTACCCTTAAGACCTCACCTTACCCCACCCCAGTGCCCTTAAGACCTCACCTTACCCCACCCCAGCACCCTAAAGACCCCATCCTACCTCACCCTAGCACCCTTAAGACACCATCATACTCCAGCCCAGCACCCTTAAGACCCCATCATTCCCCTCCCCAGCGCCCTTAAGACCCCATCCTACCCAACCCTAGCACCCTTAAGACCACTAGTAAACCTTCCCCATTGACCCAATGCATTCTTCCCAAAGAAGGGGGCTCCGATGTTCCTGATTTCACCAAAATGTCACTGAAGAGCTCCTGAGATGACTTCTCCTCGGTCAATGGACTGGTTGATGGTCTTCCTGGTATCAGAACTTTGCATTATATGGCTGCCTCAGCAGATTTTGTTGTATTTTCTGCAGCAAGCGCTACAAGAAGCTCAGGAGGATTTGGCGGAGACGCAGAAGATTCTGGACGAGGCAAAAGCCCGCCTGAGCGAAGTAGAAGAGGGAATCGCAACCCTGCAGGCCAAATACCGCGACTGCGTCTCCAAGAAAGAAGAGCTGGAGCAGAAGTGCGATCAGTGCGAGCAGAGGCTGGGCCGCGCCGACAAGGTGAACAGAGATCAAACCTTCACCCCATCCTTGGTTTCCATATTCACATCTTTTCTTGTATCACCCCCATTCCATCTATTACCCCCCCCCCCCCGTCCCCTCCCCTCCCCCTTCCCAACATACTTATCGCTCACTATTAGACATGTGCAATTCGTTTCGTTTTTTTTCGTTTTTCGTTGTTTTTCGTTATTTTCGTTCGTTCGTTTTCGTACGAATGAACGAATCATTCGAATCGTACGAATCCGAATAACGAATCGTAACGAATCGTTCGAATCGTTCGAATCGTACGAATCGTACGAATCCGATTAACGAATCTTTCGAATCGAACGAATCCGAAAAACAACGAAAATCCGAAAAAATAACTAATTAGAAACAACGAATGTACTAATGAAGAAAAACCCGAAAAACGAAAACGAACGAAAAAATTCGTACATTCGTAACTTTTTTTTTTTTTTGAATTGGTAATTTTCCGTGTCCCTTACAATGGCGCTGCTTAACGCGCTTCGAATGGATTGAACAAAAAAATTCGTACATTCGTATCTTTTTTTTTTTTGTTGAATTGGTAATTTTCCGTGTCCCTTACAATGGCGCTGCTTAACGTGCTTCGAATGGATTGAACAAAAAAAATCGTACATTGGTAAAAAAATTTTCGATTCGTAACTTTTTTTTTTTTCGATTCGTAACTTTTTTTTTTTTTTTTTCGATTTGTAATTTTCCGTGTCTCCTATTGAACAAAAAAATTCGTACATTCCTAACTTTTTTTTCGATTCGTAACTTTTTTTTTCGATTCGTAACTTTTTTTTTTTTTCGATTCGTAACTTTTTTTTTTCGATTTGTAACTTTTTTTTTTTTTTTTTTCGATTTGTAATTTAAAAATGTCTCTATTGAACAAAAAAATTCGTACATTCGTAACTTTTTTTTTTTTTTTTTTCGATTCGTAACTTTTTTTTTTCGATTCGTAATTTTTTTTTTTTTTCGATTTGTAATTTTCCGTGTCTCCTATTGAACAAAAAAATTCGTACAGTCGTATCTTTTTTTTCGATTCGTATCTTCTTTTTTTTTTCAATTCGTAACTTTTTTTTTTTTTTTTACGATTTGTAATTTTCCGTGTCTCTATTGAACAAAAAAATTCGTACATTCGTAACTTTTTTTTCGATTCGTAACTTTTTTTTTTTTCGATTCGTAACTTTTTTTTTTGATTCGTAAATTATTAAAATGTAATAATAGCATACACATTACATAAAATTATGAATTATGCTCCGATTACGAATGTTACGAATGTACGAATAAATACGAATGCGTCCGAAAATTCAACTAACGAAAAAACGAATCAACGAAAAAATAACTCTAAAGCCCCGTACACACGGTCGGACTTTTTCATGGATTCTGTCCGATCGGACAATGTTGTTGAAAAATCAGACCGTGTGTATGCACCATCGGACAGTGTACGTCGGATTGTCCGACGGACAAAGTCTTATCTCCTGCTGGAAAGATTTGCCGACAACACGGTCCGATCACACCAAATCCGATCGTGTGTACGGTTGTCCGACCGGACAAAGTGCTACGCATGCTCACATCACATTACAAGACCAAAGCTATTGGCTACTAGCCTCTACGTAGTCCCGTCGTAGGCAACAAACGTCACCACGTTCAGAATGATCGGATTTTCCGACAACTTTGTCCGACCGTGTGTACGCAAAACCAACATCAGACAAAGTATGACGGACAGGATCCGACCGACCTGGTCCGCGGATTGTCCGACCGTGTGTATGGGGCTTTACGAATGTACGAATCGTTACGAATACGAACACCAACGACTTACGAATTTACGAATCGTTACGAATCAACGGAAACGAAAAAAACGAAACAAAAAAAAAACAATTTTTTTTCGGAAACAAAAAAAACGAAACGAAAATAAACAAATTTTTTTTGTTGTGCACATGTCTACTCACTATTACTCTGTGCCCCAGCTGATCACCGGACTCGCTGACGAGAAGCAGCGCTGGCAGGACACAGTGCTGAACCTGGAGAACCTTCTAGTCAACGTCACTGGAGACCTCCTGCTCTGTGCTGGATTCTTGGCCTATCTTGGCCCTTTCACGGTAAGGGAGTGTTCCGAATACGTTGTATTAGAGTGCCTTAGTGGAGCAGATATTGATTATGTGGCTCCTGCTTCTTTATAGGGCCAGTATCGATCGGCTCTGTTTGAACAGTGGACCAAGAAGCTGAGGGAGCTGGGGGTACCTTGCACCCAGGAGCCTTCCCTATTAGGGACTCTGGGAGACCCTGTGAAGATCCGATCCTGGCAGGTAAGTTATTGGAGAGATTAAATGATGATATTCTTCATATTATTTGTAGCCACGCCCCCCCCCGTAGGAGTTGCTGAAAGTAGTGGTTCACCTGTCCCCCTGCCCAGCCAGACAGCCATTCCTCAGTCACTCGGAGACATAGACCAGCCCATTGCTTTGTTTTTTTATTTTGAGGTTATTTAACCACTTTGCTGCCCAAAGACCAGAGCGCTCTTTGCGATTCGGCGCGGCGTCGCTTTAACTGACAATTGCGCGGTCGTGCGACGTGGCTCCCAAACAAAATTAGCGAACATATTACAGCGCACACATTCAAGAATGACGTTTCCTGCAGGGCTAGTTAAAAACACCTGAACATATTCAAAAAATACGGGGGTTTGGTCACACTATATGGTTATATAGTGCTAAGCCCACTTACTGCGACAAAGTACCCCGAATTAGTGGGCAAATGAATTTAAACGCATTGGTGAGTGCTTCCCAAATATGTTTTTGTATCCCAAACAAAATTGGCGTCCTTTTTTTCCCACAAATAGAGCTTTCTTTTGGTGGTATTTGATCGCCCCTGCGTTTTCTTTTTTTTGCGCTATAAACAAAAAGAGAACGAAAATTTTGAAAAAAAAAGCAATATTTTTTTACTTTTTGCTATAATAAATATCCCCCAAAAATATATAAAAAAAACGATTTTTTTTCCTCAGTTTAGGCCGATAAGTATTCTTCTACATATTTTTGGTAAAAAAAATCACAATTAGCGTATATTGATTGGTTTGCGCAAAAGTTATAGCGTCTACAAAATAGGGGATAGTTTTATGGCTTTTTTATTATTATTTTTTTTTTTTTACTAGTAATGGCGGCGATCAGCGATTTTTATCGGGACTGCGACATTATGGCGGACACGTCGGACATTTTTGACACATTTTTGGGACCATTTGGCATTTTTACAGCGATCAGAGCTATAAAATTGCATTGATTACTGTAAAAATGTCACTGGCAATGAAGGGGTTAACTACTAGGGGGCAGTGAAGGGGTTAAGTGTGTCCTAGTGTATTTTCTAACTGAAGGGGGGAGGGGACTGTGCAGGGGAGATGACAGATCGCTGTTCATACTCTGTATGAACAGACGATCTGTCTGTTCTCCCCTCTGAGAACCGGAAACTGTGTGTTTTACACACACAGATCCCGGTTCTCCGTGTGCCCCGATCGATCGCAGGAGCCTGGCGGATCACCCCCCCCCTCCCCCAGACTGGGGCACAATTCCACCACTGACACCAACAATTGAGTACAACTCCTTCCAATGACACCAATGATGGGGGGGCAACTTCTCCTAATGAGACCAATGATGGTGCACAAGTCCACCCACTGACACCAACAAAGAGGTACAATGCCTCCCAATAACATAACTTAAGGGGCACACCTCCTTCCAATGACACCAAAGATGGGGCCTAATTCCTTACAATTACACCATTCAAGGGGCGGCACAACTCCTCCCAGTGACACCAACAAAGGGGTACATTTCCTCTCAATGACACTAACAAAGGGACACACCTTCTCCCAATGACACCAACGATGGGGCTTAGTTCCTCCCAATGACACCTATTAAGGGGCACAACTCCTCCCAGTGACACCAAACATGGGGTGCAAGTCCTCCTAATTATACCAATGATGGGGCACAAGTCCTCCCACTGACACCAACAAAGGGGTACAATTCCTCCCAATGACACTAAGGAAGGGGCACACCTCCTCCCAATAACACCAATAATAGGGCTTAATTCCTGCCAATGACACTATTGAAGGGGAACTACTCCTCCCAGTGACACCAAAGATGGGGTACAAGTCCTCCTAATGATACCAATGTTGGGGCACAAGTCCTCCCAGTGACACCAACAAAGGTGTACAATTCCTTCCAATGACACCATCAAAAGGATACACCTTCTCCCAATGACACCAACGATGGGGCTTAATTCCTCCCAATGACATCAATGAAGGGGCACAACTCCCCCCAGTGACACCAACATTGTGGTGCAATTCCCCTAATTCTACCAATGATGGGGTACAAGTCCTCCCACTGACACCAACAAAGGGGTACAATTCCTCCCAATGACACTAACAACGGGGCACTCTTCCCCCCAATGACACCAACGATGGAGCGCGATTTCTCCCGACGACACCAACGATGGGGCTTTTTTTTACTCCCACTGACTCCAGGACATTTTCTACTCCCACTGACCACAGTCCAACCCCCAAAGGTCTAAAAAGCAGTAAACTGGCTTTTTGTTTAAAAAGTATGGAGACCCCTCATGTAATCCATCAGTCATAATTTTAACCTAATTTTGCAACTCAACGTGTTTAAAATTTGAGCTCAACTCCCTTCTGGATCTGACTGTTGTCAGATAGAAATGCATCAGCGCAGAGGCGGCTCTCTAATTAGGCGGTCGCCTAAGGCCTCGCACTCACAGGGGCCTCGCGGCCTCCTAATTTGCCTGTGCTCAATCACTGATTCTATCTCTCTCCCCCCCCCCCCTCTTTATCTCACCCTCTTTTCTGTGTGCTTGTATTTTTTTTCCTATTATGGGTGTGAGTGGGGCCTCATGTGTAAGTTTCGCCTAAGGCCTCACAAAGCCTAGAGCCACCTCTGCATCAGCGGTCAAATTATTTTTATGATATGTGAAGGTGGGTGTGACCAGTAATAAGGCGATGTGCCACTTGTAGGAAAATGATGTGTGAGCTCCATGTATAACAATGAGGAAGGTTCTGTGGTGTGGAGAGGATAAGATGTTCCTCCTCGTGTCTTTACACCTCATACTAATCCGGCTCTTCCTCAGATCGCAGGTCTTCCGAACGACACGCTGTCGGTGGAGAACGGTGTGATATGCCAGTATTCACAGCGCTGGTCTCATTTCATCGACCCTCAAGGACAGGCCAACCGCTGGATCAAAAACCTGGTGAGCCGATGGAAACATCTGATGTTCAGAGCAAAGTGAAGGCCGTTCAGGAGCCACCGAAGAGCTGAGACTTTGCCGTCTGGTTCTCCATTTTGGTGCTACATTTCTGTTTTATTTAGGCCCCCCCCCCCCCCCCCGCACACGAGACGCCGATGCAAACTCTGCTGAACGCAAGTTTTAACCACTTGCCGACCGGCGCACACAGATATACGTCGGCAGAATGGCACGTACAGGCAGGAGGGCGTATATATAAGTCCCTCCTTTAGCCTGTCCGTGCCATCGGGAGCGGCGCGCTCCCGCGCCGGTCGGGACCCCCGTGAGTCCGGTCGCGGTCCCCGCGGGCTCGATTGCCGCGGGGACACCCGCGATCGTCTCACGGGAAGGCAGAACGGGGAGATGCCGAGATAAACAGCATCTCCCCATTCTGCCTAGCAACTAGTGACGCCGATCTCTGCTCCCTGTGATTGGAGCAGAGATCAGCATTCACTAGCTGACAGCCACGCCCCCCCCCACAGTAAGAAACACACCCTAGGCATACTTAACCCTACACTGCCACCTAGTGGTTAACCCCTTCACTGCCAGTGTCATTTATACAGGAATCAGTGCATTTAAATAGCATTGATTGCTGTATAAATGACAATGGTCCCAAAAATGTGTCAAAAATGTCCGATGTGTCCGCCATAATGTCGCAGTCACAAAAAAAAAAAATCGCAGATCGCCGCCATTACTAATAAAAAAAAAATTATTAATAAAAATGCTATAAAACTATCCCCTATCTTGTAAACGCTATAACTTCTGCGCAAACCGATCAATAATCGCTTATTGCGATTTTTTTTACCAAAAATATGTAGAAGAATACGTATCGGCCGAAACTGAGGAAAAAAAAATTTTTTTTATATATTTTTTGGGGATATTTATTATAGCAAAAAGTAAAAAATAATGCATTTTTTTCAAAATTGTCGCTCTTTTTTGTTTATAGCGCAAAAAATAAAAACCGCAGGGGCGATCAAATACCACCAAAAGAAAGCTCTATTTGTGGGGAAAAAAGGACGTCAATTTTGTTTGGGAGCCACGTCGCACGACCGCGCAATTGTCAGTTAAAGCGACGCAGTGCCGAATCGCAAAAAGGGGCCTGGTCCTTTGGCTGCAAATTGGTCCGGGGCTGAAAGTGGTTAAAAAGCAGAAACCTGCGTTTAAAAATGCGTGTTTTGCCGCAATTTCATGCCGCGTTTAGCCGTGTTTTGCCGCGTTTGCGTCTATAAGCGTTTGTAAAGATAACATCATATAGACCCTCCCCAAGCTCAGAAAGTATGTATTATTAACCAGGGGTCAAGTCCTGGGAAAAAAAGTGTGGGCACTCCCACCCAAGATCCACTCGCCCAAAAATTATCCGCTCATACGCACGAACACTTCAAAAGTGGTATTTTTCATCCAATTTTCGTATTGTGTGGATGAAGCTTAACTGTTAGTACATAAAAAAAAAAAAAAAAACAATCCTCAATAAACATAAATACGGTAATTCTCTGAATAATCGGCATTCCTACAATTGTGCTTCCATGCAAATGTGATCATCATGTTCTGATCTTTATTGGGGAATCACTCTGCTTAGTTCTAGTTTTGAATGCGCGGTATATACCATATATACTCGAGGATAAGCCGAGTTTTCCAGCACATTTTTTTTGTGCTGAAAGTGCCCCCCTCGGCTTATACTCGAGTCAAGCACTTTTCTGCAGCAGAGAAGGACATTTTCCAACCCGACTTTGGGGTCCCGTATCTCGGGGCCACTTGGCGCTAGGAACCCCAAATTTGGTGTGCAAACCCAGTGGACCTAGCACTACAACATATCCAATGGGGTTTCCTAGCACCAAGTGGCCCCGAGATACAGGGCCCCAAAGTCGGTCAACTGTGTCCATCTGCAGCAATGTCATTTCAGGACCCAATGGCTGCAGCTAGGGGGCATCTAGGAACCCTTAACTACCAAGCAGGGGCGGACTGACCATTCGGCCACTCGGGCACTTCCCGGGGGCCCCATCAGGTTTGCCAGCCTCAGTAAAACCAGGGACAGTATGTAAAAATCTGTGTTTTTTTTACATCTGTTTCTGAAATGTCCCTTACTGGCATCCTTTTGGTCTAAAAATCCCGAGATTATAGCTGCCCCACCTCTCCAGTACCTTCTCAGCCAATAGAAACATGTCTGTGTATACTGTGTGTACATGTATGTGTGTATACTGTGTGTGTGTATACTGTGTGTACATGTATGTGTATACTGTGTGGCCCCATAATCTTTGATTGCCTGGGGGCCCCATAATCTCCTATTGCCCGGGGGCCCCATGAGTTGTCAGTCCGCCCCTGCTACCAAGTTTGAAGTTCGGGGGACCTATGGCTGCAAATGGGCACAGTGAGGCTGCAAAGTAGCTGCGCATTTCTCACCCTAGGTTTATACTCGAGTCAATGAGTTTTCCCATTTTTTTGTGGTAAAATTAGGTGCCTCGGCTTATATTCGGGTCGGCTTATACACGAGTATATACGGTACACGTGGTTATGCCGTTCTGATAAAGTTTATATAGTATAGCTTTAACACTTTGCCATCTTTGTCTCTTCCAGGAGAAAGATAACGGCCTGGATGTGGTAAAGCTCAGTGACCGCGACTTCTTGCGCAGTTTAGAAAACGCGATTCGTTTCGGAAAGCCGTTTATGCTGGAAAATGTTGGGGAAGAGCTGGACCCAGCGCTGGAGCCCATATTGCTCAAACAGGTATGAGAAGATGTTCTGTTCAGGGGGGTGCGTTCTCCAGATCTTCTTCTCTCTTCCACTGATTCTTGCGCGTCTCCTTCACCATTCTACAGACTTACAAGCAGCAGGGGAGCACCGTCCTACGTCTGGGTGATGCCATCATTCCGTATCACGATGACTTCAGGATGTATATCACCACCAAACTGCCCAATCCCCATTATCCACCCGAGATCTGCACCAAAGTTACCCTCATCAACTTCACACTATCCCCCAGGTAAGAGAGTATTAACTGATCGCAGCAAACATTTCCTCCCCTACTAATGTTGTCAGCTCAGCCTGAGTTCTCCTGTGCTGGACTAAATCAGTGTTTGCGGAGGCCCCCAGTCCAAAATCTAAAAAAAGATTAATGTTACTTATCAATGGGAAATCTGAGTCAGGGACAATACATGCAACCACCTGGATGAAATTAACTTCACATCTGAGGTTGCCCCATCCGATCAGAGCACGCCCTTTACATGGCCACCATCATATCAGAGGTTCTTCCATCACATTGGAGGTCCCCCATCATATCAGAGGTCCCCAAATCATATCAGAGCCCCCCAATATATCAGAGTCATCCCTTCACATCAGAGGCCCCCAAACACATGATAGCCCCCATCACATCAGATTTATCCCTATACATCAATGGCCTTCTATACCTGCCCCCCCCCCCCCAGTCATATAGGCCCCCTTCATAGAGCCCCCAAATCATACAGTCCCATTTTCAATACACGCAACGACCTGGATTAAATTAACTTCACATCTGAGGTTGCCCCATCCAATCAGAGCACGCCCTTTACATGGCCACCATCATATCAGAGGTTCTTCCATCACATTGGAGGTCCCCCATCATATCAGAGATCCCCACATCATATCAGAGCCCCCCAATATATCAGAGTCATCCCTTCACATCAGAGGCCCCCAAACATATGATAGCCCCCCCATCACATCAGATTTATCCCTATACATCATGGTCCCCTATACCTGGCCCCCCCCCAGTCATATAGGTCCCCATCATAGAGCCCCCAAATCATACAGTCCCATTTTCAATACACGCAACGACCTGGATGAAATTAACTTCACATCTGAGGTCACCCCATCCAATCAGAGCATGCCCTTTACATGGCCACCATCACATCGGAGGTTCTTCCATCACATTGGAGGTCCCCCATCATATCAGAGATCCCCACTTCATATCAGAGCCCCCCAATATATCGGAGTCATCCCTTCACATCAGAGGCCCCCAATCACATGATAGCCCCCATCACATCAGATTTATCCCTGTACATCAATGGCCTTCTATATCTGCCCCCCCAGTCATATAGGCCCCCATCATAGAGCCCCCAAATCATACAGTCCCATTCTTAATACACGCAACGACCTGGATAAAATTAACTTCACATCTGAGGTTGCCCCATCCGATCAGAGCACGCCCTTTACATGGCCACCATCATATCAGAGGTTCTTCCATCACATTGGAGGTCCCCCCTTCATTTTAGAGGTCCCCACATCATATCAGAGCCCCCCAATATATCGGAGTCATCCCTTCACATCAGAGGCCCCCAAACATATGATAGCCCCCCATCACATCAGATGTATCCCTATACATCAATGGTCCCCTATACCTGCCCCCCCAGTCATATAGGTCCCCATCATAGAGCCCCTAAATCATACAGTCCCATTTTCACATCAGCAACCCTACCTTTTGGCTCCAGCAGCATTGCAGTGGCCGGGAGGTGGAAGAGGTCTGGGGGAGGTGGAAGAAGTCTGGGGGAGGTGGAAGAGGTCTGGAGGAGGTGGAAGAGGTCTGGAGGAGGTGGAAGAGGTCTGGAGGAGGTGGAAGAAGTCTGGGGGAGGTGGAAGAAGTCTGGGGGAGGTGGAAGAAGTCTGGGGGAGGTGGAAGAAGTCTGGGGGAGGTGGAAGAGGTCTGGGGGAGGTGGAAGAAGTCTGGGGGGGCTGGAAGAGGTCTGGGGGAGGTGAAGAAGTCTGGGGGAGGTGGAAGAGGTCTGGAGGAGGTGGAAGAAGTCTGGGGGAGGTGGAAGAGGTCTGGGGGAGGTGGAAGAAGTCTGGGGGAGCTGGAAGAGGTCTGGAGGAGGTGGAAGAAGTCTGGGGGAGGTGGAAGAGGTCTGGGGGAGGTGGAAGAGGTCTGGGGGAGGTGGAAGAGGTCTGGAGGAGGTGGAAGAGGTCTGGAGGAGGTGGAAGAGGTCTGGGGGACGTGGAAGAGGTCTGGAGGAGGTGGAAGAGGTCTGGGGGAGGTGGAAGAGGTCTGGAGGAGGTGGAAGAGGTCTGAGGGAGGTGGAAGAGGTCTGGGGGAAGTGGAAGAGGTCTGGGGGAGGTGGAAGAAGTCTGGGGGAGGTGGAAGAGGTCTGGGGGAGGTGGAAGAGGTCTGGGGGAGGTGGAAGAGGTCTGGGGGAGGTGGAAGAGGTCTGGAGGAGGTGGAAGAAGTCTGGGGGAGCTTGAAGAGGTCTGGGGGAGCTGGAAGAGGTCTGGGGGAGGTGGAAGAAGTCTGGGGGAGGTGGAAGAGGTCTGGGGGAGGTGTAAGAAGTCTGGGGGAGGTGTAAGAAGTCTGGGGGAGGTGGAAGAGGTCTGGGGGAGGTGGACTTTCATCTTCTCCAAGCCACCATTAGCATAGCAACAAATGACGGTGTGCATCCTGGCCCTACAGCATCATTGGTTGTTATGGTGCTGGAGGCCGGCCAGCAACTCATGATATTGATCTAGAGCAAACTGGGTTCTATGATGGCAGCACACTGGGGGAACCCAGACAACACCTCAGTGTGCCATGGCACCCTAGTTTAAAAACACTGGACTACAGAACTCCTCCTATATTTCCCCTCCCCCCGTTTCTGTTCCTCTCCACATTGAATACATTGATTGTCTTTACCAGAAAAACAGTCCTGCTGCCTTGACTTCCAAGATCCTGTCCAGACACTGTGCGTAGGGTTTGAGAGATGTTTAATGGGGAAGGGAAGTGCTGTGGGTTCCACTGAGAAACTTTTTCTTTTACATAAGCATTATTGACAGCCACAATAATGTACAGCATTGACATTCAATGAGAGTGATTTCAATAGTCACATATGGAGTAGATCCATAGAAAATACAAATGTATATAAAAAAAAATATCTGGTTTTATGAATGCAAAGGAGACATTGGGAAGGTTTTCATGTTTTAGGCTGAGTGAATTTCTGACTTTCCATGGGTAATCACATAATGATTAGCAGTCATCCTGTATGTCTGACATCTCTTGATCCCCTCTTATTGCCCCTCAAGTGGTCTGGAGGATCAGCTCCTTGGACAGGTAGTGGCGGAGGAGCGACCTGACTTAGAAGAAGCGAAGAACCAGCTAATCTTGTCCAACGCAAAAATGCGCCAAGAGCTGAAGGAGATCGAGGATCAGATCCTGACCCGTCTCAGCTCCTCTCAAGGTAATCCTGTGGATGATGTGGACCTCATCAAAGTGTTGGAGGCCTCCAAGGTGAAAGCGGCTGAGATCAAGGTGAGCTGTGGACTGACAACTCCTTGCTTTGGCTTCTGACCTGCTCTGGGGCCAGCGTTGACCGAATGTCCCCTTTCTACAGGCAAAAGTGCAAGCGGCTGAGCAGACGGAGAAGGACATAGACAGCACGCGGCACCAGTATGTCCCAGTGGCCGTCAGGACTCAGATCTTGTTCTTCTGTGTCTCGGATTTGTCCAACGTGGATCCGATGTACCAGTATTCACTGGAGTGGTTCCTGGGCATCTTTACTGCTGCCATCGCCAATTCCGAGAGAGCAGGTACAGCAATAGTTTTACAACATGCCCAATTATGTCAAACCTGACCATACAATTCATTCTGGCTCTGCAAATTTCTATGTGGTAATCTCTCTCCAGTTTCTATTATCCAATCCACATGAATATTCTTTATCTGTTGATAACTGTATAACCACCCCTGATGAAATGGCCTCCTATTGACAATACATGGGGGAACCCTCATGCACCTTCTTTCCTCTGCAACTGGTCCTGGGTCAGCAAGCAGTGAAAAAGCAGTTATACTCAATAATTAGGGCCAAACTCCAGGTAGACTCAATCCTCCGGTTCACACCACTTGCTCCACTTTCTCCAAAGTCAGGATCGATTCGCCAGCAAAAAAGTAGTTTAGATCCCAAAACATGCAGGTCATAGAGAAAGCAGAACTCTCATAGTGTAGTAAACAGCATTTATTCAACGTATTACACTTACATAAAACACAGGGAACCTAGCATATTAATACATTGTTGTTTCAAACTAACAAGATGGCTGCCGCCCTGGTACGCAATGACGTCACACAGCGTGGCTCCACCCAATGCATTTCATCACAAGACATCGTCAGGGGCGTCTTCTACATTTTTACTGCCTTTGAAGGTTCTCAGGTCATGGTATAGCTAGTTATAGTACTTAGCCACATTTACCAGGACTTTAGAGGCAACTGTGATCAGATTGGCGGGCAGAATGTAGGACAGGAGGCTGGAGGCTCTGCAACAAGCTAGGGGGCACTGTGGGAGATTGGAGGGCATAATGTAATACAGGAGGATGGAGCCTCTGAAACAAGCTAGGTGGCACTGTGGGAGGCTGGATGGCACAATGTGGGACAGGAGGCTGGGGGCACTGTGGGAGGCTGGAGGCTCTGCAACAAGCTAGGGGGCACTGTGGGAGGCTGGATGGCACAATGTGGGACAGGAGGCTGGAGGCTCTACAACAAGCTAGGGAGCACTGTGGGAGGCTGATGGACACTGTAAGGACTGAGGGATTTTAGGGGGCCTGGGGGGGGCACTGTGAGAGGTTGAGGGGCACTGAGGGCCACTATGGGAGCAGGGTGGCAATGTGAGAGGTTAGGTGATCTGCAGCTAGCTGGAGGCCTGGGAGGAGGGAGGCTGAGAGCTACTGTTCTAAGCAATATAGTGAGAACATGTAAGGAACCCTGCACAGCCCTTAATTGCCTTTTTCTAATGCTGGGAACCTCCACAATTACTTGAAGAGTACTAAGCTCTCATTATCCACTTCAGCCCCGGACCATTTGGCAGCCAAAGGACCAGAGGTCTTTTTTCAATTTCGCACTGCACTACTTTAACTGGTAATTGCGCGGTCATGCAATTTTGTAACCAAACGAAATTTGCGTCCTTTTCTTCCCACAAATAGAGCTTTCTTTTGATGGTATTTGATTGCCTCTGTGATTTTTATTTTTTGCGATATAAACGGAAAAAGAGCGAAAAATTTTGAAAAAAAAAGAGATTTTCTACTTTTTGTTATAAAAAAAATCTAATAAACTCAATTTTAGTCAAACATTTGGGCCAAAATGTATTCAGCCACATGTCTTTAGTAAAAAAAATGCCAATAAGTGTATATTTATTGGTTTGCGCAAAAGTTATAGCGTCTACAAACTAGAGTACATTTTCTGGAATTTACACCGCTTTTAATTTATGACTGCCTATTTCATTTCTTGAGGTGCTAAAATGGCAGAGAAGTACAAAACCCCCCCAAATGACCCCATTTTGGAAAGTAGACACCCCAAGCTATTTGCTGAGAGGCATGTTGAGCCCATTGAATATTTTTTTTTTTTAGTCCCAAGTGATTGAATAAAGACAAAAATAAAAAAGATTTTTTTTTTTTTTTATCAAAAAGTTGTCACTAAATGATATATTGCTCACACATGCCATAGTTATATGTGGAATTGCACCCCAAAATACATTTTGCTGCTTCTCCTGAGTATGGGGATACCACATGTGTGGGACTTTTTGGGAGCCTAGCCGCGTACGGGGCCCCGAAACCCAAGCACCGCCTTCAGGATTTCTAAGGGTGCAAATTTTTGATTTCACTCCTCACTACCTATCACCGTTTCGAAGGCCATAAAATGCCAAAATAGTACAAAACCCCCCCAAATGACCCCATTTTGGAAAGTAGACACCCCAAGCTATTTGTTGAGAGGCATGGTGAGTATTTTACAGCTCTCATTTGTTTTTGAAAATGAAGAAAGTAAAGAAAAAAAAATTTTTTTTTTTTTTTTTTCAAATTTTCAAAACTTTGTGACAAAAAGCGAGATCTGCAAAATACTCACCATACCTCTCAGCAAATAGCTTGGGGTGTCTACTTTCCAAAATGGGGTCATTTTGGGGGGTTTTATGCCATCTGGGCATTCCATGGCCTCCGAAACTGTGATTGGCAGTGAGAAGTGAAATAAAAAAATTACACCCTTAGAAAGCCTGAAGGCGGTGATTGGTTTTTGGGGTTCCGTACGCAGCTAGGCTCCCAAAAAGTCCCACACATGTGGTATCCCCGTACTCAGGAGAAGCAACAGAATGTATTTTGGGGTGTATTTTCACATATGCCCATGACATGTTTGAGCAATATATCATTTAGTGACAACTTTTTGTAAAAAAAATATATATATTTTTTTTTTTTTCATTATTCAATCTCTTGGGACAAAAAAAAAAAATATTTAAAGGGCTCAACATTGCTCTCATCAAATAGCTTGGGGTGTCTACTTTCCAAAATGGGGTCATTTGGGGGGGGTTTGAACTGTCCTGGCATTTTATGCACAACATTTAGAAGCCTATGTCACACGTCACCCACTCTTCTAACCACTTGTAGACAAAGCCCTTTCTGACACTTTTTGTTTACATGAAAACATATTTTTTTTTTGCAAGAAAATTACGTTGAACCCCCAAACACTATATATAATGTTAAAGCAAAGGCCCTACAGATTAAAATGGTGGGTGTTGCATTTTTTTTTTTTTTTCCACACAGTATTTGCGCAGCGATTTTTTCAAACGCATTTTTTGTGGAAAAAATACACTTTTTTTTATTTTTAATGCACTAAAACACACTATATTGCTCAAATTTTTGATGAAATAAAAAATATGATCTTAGGCCGAGTACATGGATACCAAACACGACATGCTTTAAAATTGCGCACAAACACGCAGTGGCGACAAACTACATACATTTTTAAAAGCCTTTAAAAGCCTTTACATGATACCACATTAGATTCACGGAGGAGGTCTACTGCTAAAATTACTGCCCTCGATCTGACCTTCGCGGTGATACCTCACATGCATGGTGCAATTGCTGTTTACATATGACGCCAGACCAACGCTTGTGTACGCCTTTGCGCAAGAGAAGGGGGGGCAGGGGTGCTTTTTTTTTTTTTTTTTTTTTTGTTTTTTTTTTTATTTATTTAGCTTTTTTATTTTATTTTTAAACTGTTCCTTCCATTTTTTTTCTTTGTTATGATTTTTATTGTTATCTCAGGGAATGTAAATATCCCCTATGATAGCAATAGGCAGTGACAGGTACTCTTTTTTTGAAAAAATTGGGGTCTATTAGACCCTAGATCTTTCCTCTGCCCTCAAAGCATCTGACCACACCAAGATTGGTGTGATAAAATGCTTTCCCAATTTCCCAATGGCGCGGTTTATATCCGGGAGGGGGGACATTCCCTCCCACTGCTTGTAAAAGCAGTCTAGAGGCTAATTACCCGCTAGAATTGCTTTTACATGAAAGCCGATCACTGGCTGAAAAGAATGATACCAAGATGATACCTAAACCTGCAGGCATCATTCTGGTATAACCATTCAAAGTCCAGCAACATACTGGACATATATTGTAATCTTTTTTTTTTCATGCAGCCTCTTGGCTGAACGAAAAAAAGAGATTGATTGGTGGGTATGCCCACCATTAGAATACCTCCCTTCATCCACCCACTTCTAATGATGGGCATACATGCACCATTTATATATGCCGATGCATGGGGGCATCCTCCCGCAAAAGTTATGCCGTGTACACACGGTCGGAATTTCGACCGTATGTACGTGGCATTAGGAGCCAATCGCTCCCCCCCCCCCCCCTGCTGCCCCCATGCTTCGGCATATATGCTCTTTTTTTTAACTGTGGTGGTGAAATCACCTCCTACAGCGTTGGAGTCGCGGCTTTATGTATCGTGGGAGCAAACGCTGTTGCTGTCAAGATAAATAAATCCGCGTTGCAACTGAATGGCGCACCTGAAAACAAAAAAAATGCTTAACACTAAAACACAGTAAACAAAATTACATACCTGAAAAGCAAGCATGATAAAACATGATAAAACATAATAAAACATTGCAGAATAGAATGGAGTAAAAAAAGAGCAACAATAGAGAGAGAATAGAGTGAGAGAGAGAACAATAAAACGACAACTATTTTTTTTTTTTTTTTTTTTTTTGAGATTCACAGGTAAAAAAGCTCCTGACTGAAGCGACTGAATCAAAACGCTACCACAAAAAAAATGTTAGCGATCGCAGGGATCAGGCCTGACTCTGCGAACGCTGCAGTTATGTGTGCTTAGTGTTTTGTAAGTGACAGTGATCGATCGATACTGCACTTGGGTGGGCTGGGCTGGGCGGAGGGGGAAAACGCAGGTGCTAGCAGGTATCTGGGCTGATCCCGCTAACAATGCGTTTTTTTTTGGAACCCTAAACTGCTGGGACGCTAGTATAGATCTGATCAGATCAGATATTGATCTGTTCAGATACTGTACCACTAAGGGAGGTGTATGCTTTGCGCGTGGGTGTTTGCGGTACTGGCACTAACCTGGGGCGACGCAGACCTTATTTGACCCTAAAACCTAATTGATATCACCCGCCGGGCGATCAGGGGGTTAAACCGTTATTGGGTAATAAATGGCGGGTGCCCTGACAGTATAAAAAAATAAAGCTAACTAACCAGCGTCACCCGTAACAGTAATACAAAAAAAAAACTGGTTACCTAGCGACACTAATGCAGCGATCAGAAAAACGATCGCTTAGTGACACTGGCAAAAGGGGGTGAAAGGGTTAACTAGGGGCAATCAGGGGGTTAAAAACCTTTATTAGGTAATATATGGGGGTACCTGACGCTATATAAAAACCTGACGGGGAACCTAAATAACGAAATAACTAACTGGCTAACCAGCGTCACCAGTGACAGTTATACAGTGTTCACTGGTGAAAGGGTTAACTCTAGGGGCAATCAGGGGGTTAAAACCTTTATTTAGGTTGTAATATGGGGGTACCTGACCTATAAACCTATTTATGAACCTATATAAACATGGCGGTTACCTAAAAAAAAAAAAAATGGTTACCTAGCGACACTAATGCAGCGATCAGAAAAACGATCGCTTAGTGACACTGGCAAAAGGGGGTGAAAGGGTTAACTAGGGGCAATCAGGGGGTTAAAACCTTTATTAGGTAATATATGGGGGTACCTGACGCTATATAAAAACCTGACGGGGAACCTAAATAACGAAATAACTAACTGGCTAACCAGCGTCACCAGTGACAGTTATACAGTGATCACTGGTGAAAGGGTTAACTCTAGGGGCAATCAAGGGGTTAAAACCTTTATTTAGGTTGTAATATGGGGGTACCTGACCTATAAACCTATTTATGAACCTATATAAACATGGCGGTTACCTAAAAAAAAAAAAATGGTTACCTAGCGACAGCAGTGACACTAATACAGCGATCAGAAAAACGATCGCTTAGTGACACTGGCAAAAGGGGGTGAAAGGGTTACCTGGGGGGCAATCAAGGGGTTAAACCTTTATTAGGGGGGGGTAGGGGGCTACCTTGGACCTAAAACTAACTGCCCTGACAGTTATTACAGTCACACTGACACTAAATGCAGTGATCAGTAAAAAAATGATCACTGCAATTAGTGACACTGTGACTGGGGGGGGGGGGGGTGATCTGGGGGGTGATCTGGGGGTGACAGGGGGGTGTTTTGTGTGCCTATGTGTACTGGTGTCAGTGTACTGTTGGTGCACTAACCTTTAGATGTTCACAGCTTGGCGTTCCGGTCACATAGACCGGCGCACCGAGCGTGACATCACTTCCTCTGCCTGTGTTTTGATTGACACAGACAGAGGAAGCATCTGATTCGCCAGGAGCGATCGCGAGGGGGTGGCCAGAAACCACTGGCCGTCCCCTCATCCCGGATCGCTCCTGAAGCGATCCCGACCGTCCCCGCCGGCCGGGGGGGTCCGATCGGACCCCCCACGCGCCTGAAGAATGGCACGTACAGGTACGTGGTTCTGCCTGTACGTGCCATTCTGCCGACGTATATCTACATGGGGCGGTCGGGAAGTGGTTATTGTATATCATAAAACTGGGATTGTATGAAAGGATGTGCGGTGCTCTAACCTTGTCCTGTGATTGGCTGTTTCAGAAACGGTGGAGAAGCGTATCGAGAACATAAACACGTATTTCACCTTCAGCCTGTACAGCAATGTGTGTCGCAGTCTGTTCGAGAAGCACAAACTCATGTTCTCCTTCCTGCTGTGTGTGCGAATCCTCATGGACAAGGGGCTCATTCACATGGTGAGATGCCATATCCCTGTTCCACCTTTATCCACTGTCTATATACATTAGTGGCAGATCGAAGGAAACCTCCAATTTGTACAGTATTGGTTCTCCTTAGAAAACTCCACTCCTTTGGTCTTTGGAACGTATTTTTTTTATTATTGTTCTCCTTCTGTCTCAGTGTTCCTTCAGTGTCACCTACAACTCTCTCTTCTTCATCTTTCTCCTATTCTCGATCTGAACCTCCTCCCTTGGTCAGTTGATAAGTTCTCATGGCTTCCAATACCATCTCTGTGCTGACGACACCAACATCTGTCTCTTCACTCCTCTCACCTCACCACTTCAGTATCAATGCCACACCACGTCATATAACTAAATGTTTCTAAAAACGAGCTTATAAAACACCACTTCCATTGTCTCTGATGTCTCTCTCCATCAAGATCTATAATGTGACTATCAGTTCCTCCAGTCATACCAGGGTGTAATCCTGGACTTTGACCTCTGCTTTCGACACGGAATCCAATCGCTGTCCAAATCTTTCTGCCTTCACTTCCAAAGCATTTTCAGAATATGGACATATCCACCTTACCAGCCGCTCAGTGTTTTCCACCCATCTCTGCCAATCCCTCCATTGGCCTCCTCTCAGAGTCCTCCACCCCTCTCTGCCAATCCCTCCATTGGCCTCCGCTCAGTGTCTACCACCCCTCTCTGCCAATCTCTCCAGTGGCCTCCGCTTAGTCTCCACAACCCCTCTCTGCTAATCCTTCCATTGGCCTCTGCTTAGTGTCCACCACTCCTCTTTACCAGTCCTTCCATTGGCATTTGCTTAGTGTGCACCACCTGTTTCTGCCAATCCCTCCATTGGCACCCAGTATCACCTCTCCACTCCTCCCAAGACCTCCTGCTCCTTAGCTCTCTCATTACCTCCACGCCACCTCTCTCTGGCAATCCCTACACTGGCCTTTGTTCAGTGTCCTCCACTCCTCTCCAACAATCCCTCTGTTGTCCTATGCTCAGTGTCCCCCCGACCTCTGCCCAGTGTCCTCCACCCCTCTATACCACTCCTTCTACTGGCCTCCACTCAATGTCCACTACCCCTCTCTGGCAATCCCTCCACTGGCCTTCGTTCAGTGTCTTCCACCCCTCTCCAACAATCCCTCTGTTGTCCTATGCTCAGTGTTTCCCCCGACCTCTGCCCAGTGTCCTCCACCCCTCTATACCACTCCTTCTACTGGCCTCCACTCAATGTCCACTACCCCTCTCTGCCAATCCCTCCACTGGCTTTCAACCAGCTAACAAAAAAATACAAAGCCACCTACAACTCTTCTCTAAGCTATAGTCTATCACCAATCTCATCTCAAAGTATCACCCAAACTGTCCTCTCCACTCCTCCTAAGACCTCCTGCTCTATAATCAATTCCTCCCACGCTTGATTCGAGGACTTTTCAAGAGCCTCTCCCATCCACTGGAATTCCCTACCTCAATCTGTGCAGCTATCTCCTACTCTGTCCACCTTTAGGCGATCCCTAAAAACCCTTCTTCTCTTCGGAGAAGCCTATCCCTCCTCCACCCAACAACTGAACTTGTATCTCATCCATCAACTCATCCTCCACAGTTTTCACCTTTTGTGTATCACTTGCCCCTTCCTTTTAGATAGTAAGCTCTTATGACCAGGACCCTACTAACTCTCTAGAATTGCATTGTAAACTGTACTGTCTCCTTTTGTAATGTAACTTGTTTAATTCTTTACTTCATTGCCCTCGTTATGTTCTGCAGGATGAATGGCGTTTCTTGCTCTCGGGGGGTACAGCGCCCACTCTGGCCGACAATCCATGTTCGGAGTGGCTGACCGAGCGAGCCTGGAGGGACATCCAAGCCCTGAATTCACTAAGCAACTTCAGCAAGATCAAAGAGCAAATCACCCAATACAGTGAGGAGTACTGGAAGATCCTCGACAGCCCTGAGCCACACCGGTGAGTCCTAGGAGGGGGGAGGAGTTATGCAAATATCAAAATACCTTATAATGGGAGGGTGTCAGGCTGAAGGAGTGGGAGTCCTTAGGGAAAGAGTAGGAGGTTCCCAGGCTTTACTATTCTGCTTAGCATCAGTAAGGACATATTTCACCTTCAGCCTGTACAGCAATGGGGATGAGAAGGCAACATGATGCTGGATGTCTTCCTGGCCAGGAAATGAGGTGGGGCTCTATCTGACTTGCTGCAGCTTCTAATGCACTTTGTAAAAAGCTCTCAGTGTGCAGAGAAATCTGAGGAAGCCGCTACAACTGTACAAGACTGAAGAGAAGGCCGGAGGGAGGATTTAATTGGTGCCATTTACAGCAAGAAAGAGACTAAGGCCCCAGTCACACCTCAGCGTTTTGGAGCTCACATTGGTGATCAGTGGGAAGAATGTTCCTTACATTGGTGATCAGTGAGAAGAATGTTCCTTACATTGGTGATCAGTGGGAAGAATGTTCCTTACATTGGTGAACAGTGAGAAGAATGTTCCTTACATTGGTGATCAGTGAGAAGAATGTTCCTTACATTGGTGAACAGTGAGAAGAATGTTCCTTACATTGGTGATCAGTGAGAAGAATGTTCCTTACATTGGTGAACAGTGAGAAGAATGTTCCTTACATTGGTGATCAGTGGGAAGAATGTTCCTTACATTGGTGAACAGTGAGAAGAATGTTCCTTACATTGGTGATCAGTGGGAAGAATGTTCCTTACATTGGTGATCAGTGAGAAGAATGTTCCTTACATTGGTGATCAGTGAGAAGAATGTTCCTTACATTGGTGATCAGTGAGAAGAATGTTCCTTACATTGGTGATCAGTGGGAAGAATGTTCCTTACATTGGTGAACAGTGAGAAGAATGTTCCTTACATTGGTGATCAGTGAGAAGAATGTTCCTTACATTGGTGATCAGTGAGAAGAATGTTCCTTACATTGGTGATCAGTGAGAAGAATGTTCCTTACATTGGTGATCAGTGAGAAGAATGTTCCTTACATTGGAGGTCAGTGGGAAGAATGTTCCTTACATTGGTGGTCAGTGGGAAGAATGTTCCTTACATTGGAGGTCAGTGGGAAGAATGTCCCTTACATTGGTGATCAGTGGGAAGAATGTTCCTTACATTGGTGATCAGTGAGAAGAATGTTCCTTACATTGGTGATCAGTGGGAAGAATGTTCCTTACATTGGTGGTCAGTGGGAAGAATGTTCCTTACATTGGTGATCAGTGGGAAGAATGTTCCTTACATTGGTGATCAGTGGGAAGAATGTTCCTTACATTGGTGATCAGTGGGAAGAATGTTCCTTACATTGGTGATCAGTGAGAAGAATGTTCCTTACATTGGTGATCAGTGGGAAGAATGTTCCTTACATTGGTGATCAGTGAGAAGAATGTTCCTTACATTGGTGATCAGTGAGAAGAATGTTCCTTACATTGGTGATCAGTGGGAAGAATGTTCCTTACATTGGTGATCAGTGGGAAGAATGTTCCTTACATTGGTGGTCAGTGGGAAGAATGTTCCTTACATTGGTGATCAGTGGGAAGAATGTTCCTTACATTGGTGATCAGTGAGAAGAATGTTCCTTACATTGGAGGTCAGTGGGAAGAATGTTCCTTACATTGGTGATCAGTGGGAAGAATGTTCCTTACATTGGTGATCAGTGGGAAGAATGTTCCTTACATTGGTGATCAGTGGGAAGAATGTTCCTTACATTGGTGATCAGTGGGAAGAATGTTCCTTACATTGGAGATCAGTGGGAAGAATGTTCCTTACATTGGTGATCAGTGAGAAGAATGTCCTTACATTGGTGATCAGTGAGAAGAATGTTCCTTACATTGGTGATCAGTGAGAAGAATGTTCCTTACATTGGTGATCAGTGGGAAGAATGTTCCTTACATTGGAGATCAGTGGGAAGAATGTTCCTTACATTGGTGATCAGTGGGAAGAATGTTCCTTACATTGGTGATCAGTGGGAAGAATGTTCCTTACATTGGTGATCAGTGGGAAGAATGTTCCTTACATTGGAGATCAGTGGGAAGAATGTTCCTTACATTGGTGGTCAGTGGGAAGAATGTTCCTTACATTGGTGATCAGTGGAAGAATGTTCCTTACATTGGTGATCAGTGGGAAGAATGTCCTTACATTGGTGATCAGTGGGAAGAATGTTCCTTACATTGGTGATCAGTGGGAAGAATGTTCCTTACATTGGAGGTCAGTGGGAAGAATGTTCCTTACATTGGAGGTCAGTGGGAAGAATGTTCCTTACATTGGAGGTCAGTGGTAAGAATGTTCCTTACATTGGAGGTCAGTGGGAAGAATGTTCCTTACATTGGAGGTCAGTGGGAAGAATGTTCCTTACATTGGAGGTCAGTGGGAAGAATGTTCCTTACATTGGTGATCAGTGGGAAGAATGTTCCTTACATTGGAGGTCAGTGGGGAAGAATGTTCCTTACATTGGAGGTCAGTGGGAAGAATGTTCCTTACATTGGAGGTCAGTGGGGAAGAATGTTCCTTACATTGGAGGTCAGTGGGAAGAATGTTCCTTACATTGGAGGTCAGTGGGAAGAATGTTCCTTACATTGGAGGTCAGTGGGAAGAATGTTCCTTACATTGGTGGTCAATGGGAAGAATGCCCCCATTACAGATGGCTAAAAAGATCATTGGAGTTGTGGTCCTGTAGCTATGCATCAAATTGGATGAGATTCAGCTACAGCCCAAAGAACCCCTAGCAAACTCTGGAGGAACCCTTGAGTTCCACAGAACCCAGTTGACAATGGTTGGTCCAGAGAGCCTCCTACTCTTCACATTTGTTGGCGATTCTTTAGGAAGATTGTGCATATGTTGTACCATCAGCCTGTAGTGTATGTAGCCAGCTTTAGACTCCAGATATAGATTGGACCAACCATTCATCCAAGGTGTGTGTTGGGTTGTATAACCAGAGGCGGCTCTAGGCTTTGTGAGGCCTTAGGCAAATCTTAAACATGAGGCCCCACTCACGCCCAAAATCGGAAAAATACTTCAATCGATAAAAAAATAACTGTACAAATTGCATATATTAATATATTAAGAGCCTTAAATCCTATGAACTATGAATTCACAGTTTCTAGAATTTTGGTGATGACAGGGGGTCAGTAGGTGCCATGATATGCCAGATGGCATATATATCATCAGGGCTGTGTGTGGGGCGGCTGGCAGTAGTGATTATCGGAGCCCCCTCGGTCAGGGGTGACGTCACGGGATGTGTCAGTATCGGGCAGGACCGTCATCATTCTGTACCTGGAAGCTTCGGCGGCAATCAGTTTTCCCGATGATCGCTGGGCGCCTGGTCTGGCATTGGCAGGTCCTCCATTACAGACATTCATCCTGGAGAGTGGAGCAGAGTGAGAGCTGCCCGGCCGCTGCTGGCATTAGCTGGGCTCTGCATATGGCAGGAGATCCACAGAGCCTGGCATAAGGGGAGGAGTCGGGAGAGGGGAGTACATGGAGCCACCCTGGGACGTCACCCCTGGCAATGCTGAATTGAACAGTCCGCCCCTTGCAGGGGTAAAAGTAGTAGCGGGCAGAGAGACGGCCCTGGGGACACCGACTGGGGGACATTCCCTCCAACTCCCACACACGTCAGGCAAATTAGGCGGCTGTGAGGCCCCTGGGAGTGCGAGGCCTAAGGCAGCCGCCTAATTTGCCTAATTAGAGAGCCGCCTCTGTGTATAACGTGTTGTGTTGCTTTTTTCCAGAGAGGGCCTCCCGGGTGGTTTGGAGCAGTCTCTGGACGCCTTCCAGAAGATGCTGATTTTGCGCTGTCTGCGAGGAGACAAAGTGACCAATGCCATGCAGGACTACGTGTGTCATCAGCTGGGACAGAGGTTCATAGAGCCGCAGGTACTGCAGACTGATCACCTTCCAGAGGTCAGATATTGATTGTTGGGCAGAGGTGGAATATTTAGGTTCACATAGATCCTTCTTCTCAATTAGACGGCAGACCTGGGCGCTGTATTCCGTGAATCCTCTCCCGTCACGCCACTCATCTTCATCCTTTCTCCTGGTACCGACCCGGCTGCTGATCTCTACAAGTTTGCAGAAGAAATGAGGTTCTCCAAGAAACTTAGTGCCATATCTCTGGGCCAAGGACAGGTAAGTGCCCCTTCCACTGCTCAGCGAGCCTCACCCAGTGAACTGTTTGATATCGCCCCCAGATCATTCATATAGTCATCTATTTCCAGACATATTGTACTTTTTTGCAGTAAAAGACTCTCTAGGATTGTCTTCCTTCTTGCAGGGTCCTCGAGCAGAGGCCATGATGAGGAACGCTATGGAGAGAGGGAAGTGGGTATTCTTCCAGAACTGCCACCTCGCCCCCAGCTGGATGCCCTCCCTAGAGAGGCTGATAGAGAATATTGACCCCGATAAAGTAAGTTCCTGTTTCTGCATTCCAGTTTTACTCCAACAATTGTGCAGGCTCATGAGTGATAATACAAGCATCTCTATTCTGTAGGTCCATCGGGATTTCCGAGTCTGGCTGACCAGTATGCCCAGTAACCAGTTCCCAGTGTCCATATTACAGAACGGCTCGAAGATGACCATTGAACCTCCACGTGGGGTGAAAGCCAATCTCCTGCGCACTTACCTAAGCTTGACTGATGCAGAACTAAATGACTGCAAGAAGGTAAGTGCTTGGCCTGCTACAAGGTTGTCAGCCCGATCGTTCCTCATTAGATAGATTGATAGCAGCAGGACCCTGGCTCCCGCTGCTGTCAATCAAATCCAGTGACACAGGGGGCGGGGCCGAGTCCTGCTGTCTGTTTTAATGGACGCATCAGCAGGACTTGGGAGCGCGCCCGCACAAGTTCCCCTATGGAAAGCGGCTCTCCGTGGGGGGAACTCGAGAAGAGGAGGAGCCAGGAGCGCCGCGGGGGGACCCCAGAAAAGGAGGATCTGGGCTATTTTGTGCAAAACCCTTACACAGAGGAGCTAAGTATAACATGTTTGTTATTTTAAAAATAACAAAAAAACAAAGCTTTACAAAATGACTCCTCAGCTGTCAGCGGGTTTCACTGCTCCTCGCTGACAGCTGAATGTAAACAGAATTGCCGGCAAATTAAAATTCTGAAAAAAGAATGGAGTGGGGTCCTCCCAAAATCCATAGCAGACCCGGCAGGCCAGCAAGGGGGGAAAGGACGCACAAGCCTGGTATTGTTTGGGGGGGCGCTCGCCCCCCCCCCCTTTCCTGGCCTGCCATGCTGTGTACTTGAAAAAAGGTTCTAGTATCGATTTGGGGGGGGGGGGGGGGGCACATCATATTTTTTTTTTACTTTTTGGCATGGGGTTCCATTTAAAATCTATACCAGATTCACATGGGAGCCGGGATCTGGGGGTCTCCTTGTTAAAGTCACGTTGTGGGGAGGAGGCCTTTGTCCCCATCAACACAGGGACAAGGTGATTTGGTACCCGAAAGCACCCCCCTAGCCATGTTGAGGGCGTTTTGCCTGGTATGGTTCAGGAGTGATGGGGGGGGGGGCACTCGCTCACCCCCCCCCCACCATTTTTCCTGGCCTGCCGGGCTGCATGCTCGGATAAGGGTCTGCTATGGATTTTGGGGGGGTCCCCCCCCCCCCCCCCCCCCCCCCTGCAGTGACAGCTGATGAGTCATCAGTTGTTAAGGACCTGGACGCTCTCATTAGCAACCAGTTATTCTTCAACAGAATTTGGACCGTCAATCAATTTTCGACGGATTCAAATTGTTCTGAAAACTTGAAAAAATGAACATATGAAACAAAGTTAAACAAATTTCAACAAAATTTGTTACTATTCAATTTGGAGATTCGGATAAAAACGAGTCCGGACCGAAACGAATTGCACATATCTACTCACCGATAGATTAACAGAGAGATAGAAGAATCTATTGAGGAGCCTAAATCCGCGTACACACGATCGGACTTTTTGACAGCAAAGGTCCGACGGAACAAATCCGTCAGATAATTCGATTGTGTGTGGGCTCCATCGGACCTTTGCTGTCCAGAAATCTGACGGACTTTAGAAATAGAACAGGTTTCAAATTTTTCCGCCGGAACTTCGCCGGACCCAGTTCCTATTGAAAAATCCGCTCGTCTGTGTGCTAGTCCGACGGACAAACAACGACGCGAGGGCAGCTATTGGCTACTGGCTATGAACTTCCTTATTCTAGTCCGGTCGTACGTCATCACGTTCGAATCCGTTGGACTTTGGTGGGATTGTGTGTGTCCAAGTCCGTTAGTTCGGAAAGTCCATCGGAACTCCGCCGAAAGTTCGTTGGGAAGACTGTCAGACCTAGTCCGTCAAAGTCCGGTCGTGTGTACGCGGCATAACATTCCAGGACCGCCACACCCTAAAGTCAGAGTATTGAGTGGTGTGGCCCTATAACGTTAGCTTCCTTATGATCAAAAGAACAACTCAAACACAATCAAGACCTTCCCCTGGTAGATCCATAGCAAATTCTATAAAAGTCTAAATCCCGAGAACTTTCTTAATCTAAATTTCCAAGTCTTATAACGTCTGTAATAATTTAGACTGTACTACAATCACTGACCTCCTTGTGTACCACCTCCGGCCGTGTCCTGACCGTGCCCTGACCGTGCCCTGACCTCGCTCTGACCTCGCCCTGACCGTGCCCTGACCGTGCCCTGACCATGCCCTGACCTCGCTCTGACCATGCCCTGACCTCGCTCTGACCATGCCCTGACCTCGCTCTGACCGTGCCCTGACCTCGCTCTGACCGTGCTCTGACCGTGCCCTGACCCCGCCCTGACCGTGCCCTGACCGTGCCCTGACCGTGCTCTGACCGTGCCCTGACCATGCCCTGACCATGCCCTGACCTCGCTTTGACCATGCCCTGACCTCGCTCTGACCATGCCCTGACCTCGCTCTGACCATGCCCTGACCTCGCTCTGACCTTGCCCTGACCTCGCTCTGACCATGCCCTGACCTCGCTCTGACCGTGCACTGACCTCGCTCTGACCATGCCCTGACCTCGCTCTGACCATGCCCTGACCTCACTCTGACCATGCTCTGACCGTGCCCTGACCCCGCTCTGACCGTGCCCTGACCTCGCTCTGACCGTGCTCTGACCTCGCTCTGACCGTGCCCTGACCGTGCCCTGACCTCGCTTTGACCATGCCCTGACCTCGCTTTGACCGTGCCCTGACCTCGCTCTGACAGTGCTCTGACCTCGCTCTGACCGTGCCCTGACCATGCTCTGACCTCGCTCTGACCTCGCTCCTACTCCCTACAGGCTCTGGAGCACAAGGCCCTGCTGCTATCTCTTTGTCTGTTCCACGGCAGCACTATAGAAAGACGGAAGTTTGGTCCGCTGGGATTCAATATCCCTTACGAATTCACGGATGGAGATCTGAGGATCTGCATCTCCCAGCTGCGGATGTTTCTGGAGGAGTACACCGACATCCCATACAAGGTGAGGAGGAACGGGGTGGCCTTTCTATGTGGCATCACCCTGCCTGTCCAGATATCACAGTCTTGTGCAGCAATGTGACGAGGTCGTTGTATTTTGTGCGGCAGGTTCTGCGTTACACAGCTGGTGAGATTAATTACGGAGGTCGCGTTACCGACGACTGGGACAGAAGATGCCTCCTTAGTATCCTGCAGGACTTTTACCAGCCGCCGGTGTTGGAAGATAATTACAAGTTCTCGGAGTCGGGAGTTTATCGTCAGATCAACCCGACCTACGACCTGAATGTGAGCAATGAATTTCCTGTATCCTCTATACATGGATTATATTAGTGTTCACCTTCATATAATCAGATAACCAATCAGGTTATGGTTAGACGGGTATAAAAATCCCTCCAACCAATCAGTGCAGAGCAGTAAAATCTTCTTTCAACAGAAGGAATTCAACGTCTCATTCCATCACATAGACCAAAAACAAGAGGGAGATTCCTCATTTTCAAAGAGTCATGCAAGTCATTCCTTCATGTCCCAGCAGCCAACACTGTGGACTCTGATGTAAAGGAGAATGCTGCAGACTCTGTTGTAAAGGGAAACTTTGATGTAAGGGGGTCTCTGGTCACCAGAGCCTCCCCTCACCCATACACAAAAGTCCACAGAGCTCCCCTTTACATCTCAGTTCACAGAGTCTCCCTTTAAAATCACAGTCCACAGAGTTCTCCCTTACATCAGAGTCCACAGAGTTCTCCCTTGCATCAGAGTCCACAGAGTTCTCCCTTGCATCAGAGTCCACAGAGTTCTCCCTTGCATCAGAGTCCACAGAGTTCTCCCTTGCATCAGAGTCCACAGAGTTCTCCCTTGCATCAGAGTCCACAGAGTTCTCCCTTGCATCAGAGTCCACAGAGTTCTCCCTTGCATCAGAGTCCACAGAGTTCTCCCTTGCATCAGAGTCCACAGAGTTCTCCCTTGCATCAGAGTCCACAGAGTTCTCCCTTGCATCAGAGTCCACAGAGTTCTCCCTTGCATCAGAGTCCACAGAGTTCTCCCTTGCATCAGAGTCCACAGAGTTCTCCCTCTACATCAGAGTCCACAGAGTTCTCCCTTACATCAGAGTCCACAGAGTTCTCCCTTACATTACAGTCCACAAAGTTCTTCCTTACATCAGAGTCCACAGAGTTCCCCTTTACATCAAAGTCCAGAAAGTTCTCACTTACATCAGAGTCCACAAAGTTCTTCCTTATTTCAGAGTCCACAGAGTTCCCGTTTACATTAAAGTCCAGAAAGTTCTCCCCTTTATATCAAAATCCACATGGTTACCCCTTATTGTAGGGATACTCTGCAGGTTCTGATGTAAAGGGGAATGCTATAGACAGTACGGGGGTACAGTATAGCTCCTGGGCCACTATAGACAGTACAGGGGTGCAGTATAGCTCCTGGGCCACTATAGACAGCACAGGGGTGCAGTATAGCTCCAGGGCCACTATAGACAGTACAGGGGTGCAGTATAGCTCCAGGGCCACTATAGACAGTACAGGGGTACAGTATAGCTCCAGGGCCACTATAGACAGTACAGGGGTACAGTATAGCTCCAGGGCCACTATAGACAGTACAGGGGTACAGTATAGCTCCAGGGCCACTATAGACAGTACAGGGGTACAGTATAGCTCCAGGGCCACTATAGACAGTACAGGGGTACAGTATAGCTCCAGGGCCACTATAGACAGTACACAGGTGGCTCCAGAGTAGGACAAACTGTATAAAAATGTTCACCTTGCATCTGTTTTAGGGCTACCTGCAGTACATACGTTCTCTTCCGCTCAACGATCTGACAGAATTGTTCGGACTCCATGAAAACGCCAACATCACATTCGCACAGAACGAAAGCTTCGCCCTTCTAGGGTCTCTTGTTACGCTGCAGCCGCGGACGAAGAGCGCAGGAGGGAGCCGCGATGAGGTGAGTGTATTATCTGTATCCAGATGCAGCTGTCTTCTTTGAACTGTCACTGATGAGCCATTTGTTTCAGATGGTGGAAGAAATCGCTGAGGGGATCCTGAAGAAGGTTCCATCGCTCATCCCTGTGCAGGAAGTGATGGCAAAATACCCGGTGATGTACCAGGAGTCCATGAACACTGTGCTGCTGCAGGAGGTCATACGGTACGGAGCACCGGAGATGTGTTGAGGCGCACGAGTTATAACCATAAGTTATGGTGTAGCATTGTGTCCCTATAGCAGTGGTCTCAAAACTGGCAAGGGCCGGATGTGGCCTTTTGCCTGCTTTTATCGTGCCCTTAGGGCATAATTCCCCCACTATCAGCAACAGTGGGGCATAGTTCCTGCCCCATCGTTGGTGTCAGTGGCACTTTTCCTCCCCCTGACACCAACGATGGGGCACTATTCCTCCCACTGACACCAACGATGGGACACTAATCCTCCCACTGACACCAACGATGGGGACACTATTCCTCCCACTGACACCAACGATGGGACACTATTCCTCCCACTGACACCAACGATGGGGCACTATTCCTCCCACTGACACCAATGACCACTTTTACCCCGCATAATACAAATTATGGGCCATTGTTTACTCCCACTGGCCATAGTTTGCCCCCCTAAAGTTTGATGGATAGTAAAGTGGCCCTTTGCTTAGAAAGATTAGAGACCCGTCCTATAGCACTGGTGTCCTGGGTTCAATCCCTTCAATTAAACCAGAACGCTATATGCAGGGAAGTTTTTGTGTGGGATTCCCATTTTTCCAAAAACCTACTGATCAGGGTGGAGTTGGGCATTAGAGTGTAAGCTCCTCTGGTACAGAGACTGACTGTGGGGGGGGGGGGGGGGGGGAGGGGGCACTAGAGTGTAAGCTCCTCTGTACAGAGACTGCAGTGACTGTGGGGGAGGGGACATTAGAGTGTAAGCTCCTCTGTACAGAGACTGATGTGACTGTGGGGGGAGGGGACATTAGAGTGTAAGCTCCTCTGTACAGAGACTGATGTGACTGTGGGGGAGGGGACATTAGAGTGTAAGCTCCTCTGTACAGAGACTGATGTGACTGTGGGGGAGGGGACATTAGAGTGTAAGCTCCTCTGTACAGAGACTGATGTGACTGTGGGGGGAGGGGACATTAGAGTGTAAGCTCCTCTGTACAGAGACTGATGTGACTGTGGGGGGAGGGGACATTAGAGTGTAAGCTCCTCTGTACAGAGACGGATGTGACTGTGGGGGGGGGGGGCATTAGAGTGTAAGCTCCTCTGTACAGAGACTGATGTGACTGTGGGGGAGGGGACATTAGAGTGTAAGCTCCTGCAGAGAGTTCTCTGTACAGCACTGCGGTAGGTCAGAGCTGAATAAAGGAAATAAATATACTAATATATATTATTCCTCCAGGTATAACCGTCTCCTTGGCGCCCTCTCGCAGACTTTGAGCGACCTGCTGAAGGCCATGAAAGGTCAGGTGGTCATGTCTTCCCAGCTGGAGCTCATGGCCAACAGTCTTTATAACAATTCAGTGCCGGAACTCTGGAGGGCAAAGGTGAGACTCCAGACACGGTTCCATCACCTCCTACAGCATTTTGTCATCCTTGGTTGCTCGATCGTTTGACCTCATGTGTTGCTTCCATCCAGGCGTATCCATCACTGAAGCCGTTGTCCTCCTGGGTGATCGACCTTCTCGAGAGAATCAAGTTCCTTCAGAAATGGATCTCGGACGGAATCCCGGCCGTCTTCTGGATCAGTGGCTTTTTCTTCCCTCAGGCTTTCCTGACCGGAACCTTACAGAACTTTGCCAGGAAACACGTCATCTCCATCGATACCATTTCCTTCGATTTTAAGGTAATTCATCTATGTCAGAACTCTGGTCTGCACAAAAAGTCAACTCCCGCCAAAATTTTTTTGAAAGTGATGGAACTCACTCGGGTATTAATGGGTTGAAAAAATATTGCCCCTCACATCCTCTGTGGTGAATGGAACAGGAAGTGAGGGTTAATCCCTGTAAAGAGGGGGGTAAAAGCAGCAATAAAAACCTCTCGGAGCTCCCAATTCTTCCCACCTCTTCAGGCAGCTACATCCAGACTAAAATACATACATATGAGACGTCTTACCTTACAGGATTTATATAGCGCCAACAGTTTATGCAGCGCTTTACAATATAAAAAGGGAGACAATACAGTTATAGTACCGTATATACTCGAGTATAAGCCGAGTTTTTCAGCACTAATTTTTTTGTGCTGAAAGTGCCCCCGTCGGCTTATACTCGAGTCAAGCTCTTTTCTGCAGCAAAAAAAATATGCCCACCAAGTGGACCTAGCACTAGAACATATCAAAGATGGGGTTCCTAGCACTAAGTGGCCCCGAGATACGGGGCCCCAAAGTATCATTCTCTGCTGCAGAAAAGTGCGTGACATTTTCCGACCCGATTTTGGGGCCCCATAGCGCGGGGACACTTGGTGCTAGGAACCCCAAAATCCCAGTGGCACTAGCACTACAACAGACCAAGAAGAAACTCCCTACTTTTGGGACTTTACTTAGGCCACCACACTAGACAACAATATGTAAAAAATAATAGTTTAATTCAAATATTAAAAATGATCGCCCAATTGTCAGGAACAGGGTACACAATGCAACATATACAAGACATTACAAAAAAGTGTACCAAAACAAAACAATACAAAAAAACAGATAGGTGGCACTGGAGCTCTCCTGGAGGTAGGTGACCCCCAAAAACTCGACGCGTTTCCAGTTCCCCCAGGTAGAAGAACCTTCATCAGGAGAAGAGAGTGATTGAGTTTCTAGTACAACTATTGCTCACGATGGAGCAGACACTCAATATGAGATGGAAATCAAGGGAGAGACATGCAGCTCCCAGGTATGGTAGCAATCGCAATGTTGGATCTTGGGCATGGGCGTCCGCAGAACTTTTTTCAGGGGGAGGGGGGGGGGGGGGGCGTTTCGGCAGCGGCGATGCACAGTCGCATTTAACCCTTTCTTCGACCGCTAACGGGGGTTAAAAGCTCCCCGCTAGCGTCCGAAAAGCGTGGGTAAAATGATGGTAAAGCGCGGCTAAAACCGGCAGCGCTTTACCGATAACGCGGCCAGATGGCAGTGTGAAATGGCTCTTGAGATAATTCAGCTTCACTTTGTATGGAAGTTACTCTCAGGCATACCATGCCCATATACATATTGCCTAGAGAATGTACATCTTTCTATATTGCAATACAGTATAGGTTGTTTTCATCAAGATCAAAATATGGCCACAACAGATGTATTGCAATACATTGCAATATAGAAAGATGTACATTCTCTAGGCTATATTTATATGGGCATGGTATGCCTGAGAGTAACTTCCATACAAAGTGAAGAAGATTATATAACACACACATATCTTTTCCAGCAACAGCTTAGCTGTCCAACTTTCCAAGCAATCTATATATATATATATATATGTATCTAAATTCTCCTCCTAACTGGCACTGCTGTTACCTGTGGTTCTTCAGGACTCCTGTGATACGATAGGCCCAGGCACTGATTGGCCACTGACTGATTGCACGCACCTATGGGAGGAGCTGGCACCGGCCGGATCTGCATAGCGACGTACATACACAGGCCGGGCAGCCAATCACGGAACAGCCGAGATGTCGAGCAGAGGCCCGAGCGGCAGAGCCAATACGATGATTGGGCCGGGGGTGAGGGAGGGCGGGATGGATGTTTGTATCTGTGATAAGTCGGAAAAGAGAGCAGCCCCAGGCCAGCAGACTCAGAAAAAAAGTCCACGGTGGCCGCAGCGGCCATTGCAACACAGGGCAACTGTCTTCAACACCTTCTTACAATTCCGGGGGGGGGGGGGGCAATTGCCCCCCCCCTTGCCCTATGCTGCAGACGCCCATGATCTTGGGTATTTAGTCGGTGGGTAAAGTATTTTTCTATGCCCCATAAAAGCCCACTAATGTTGTCTGTGGGTCTGAAGATCAGAAACATATGGGGAAGAAGAGACCCTGATGGGCATGCACTAAGCAGGCAAAATCCATCCAAAGAATCCTCAGGAGAAGCATAAGGTGAACATATAACTGTAGTTCACCATGACATTCTACCAGATGGATAAGTATCCAGAAGGGGGAGGATGGAAGGCTGTTAATGAGTATAATGACCCATAAAGGTTGTCCCGGATGGGGAAATGGGGAAGGAGGAGGAAAAATGTCCGCCGTCGGTGTGCTGCCCCCTAGCACTACAACATATCCAAAGATGGGGTTCCTACCTCCAAGTGACCCAGAGATACGGGGCCCCAAAGTCAGTCAACTGTGTTCATCTGCAGCAATGTCATTTTGGGGCCTTTTGGGTCCAGAGACCCCAAATGGCTGCAGATAGGGGGCATTTAGGAACCCTTAACTACCAAGTTTGAAGTTCGGGGGACCTATGGCTGCAAATGGGCACAGTGAGGCTGCAAATGGGCATTATTGACGCTCTTTTCCACTTACAGTAGCTGCGCATTTCACACCCTAGGCTTATACTTGAGTCAATACGTTTTCCCAGTTGTCTGTGGTAAAATTAGGTGCCTCGGCTTATATTCGGGTCGGCTTATACTCGAGTATATACGGTATTTGTGTCCAGCCAGTGCTGAGATTTACACATCTCTGCATGACGGGAGAGCTTGGTGACCTGACATTTCTCTACTGATGTTCAGGAATAGGTCACCTCCCCTCCCCCAGTGATAGCAAAGAAGTCTTGGAGAGGAGCTTGGAACAATGGTGATCAGCGACAAGATATTACCCACGGTCGTTCCAATTCAATTTCGTAGGGCAGAATGGCCCTGGTGAGACTGCTCTTGCCATGCAGGGTGCTCCTAAATGGGACCCTTAAATAAAACCCCCCAAATTATGAAGTTGCATAAAGAGCACCAGACCAAAATGAATCCAACAAAAGTGACAGTTTATTAGATAATTGGATACAACAGCCAACGCATTTGGGGGGGGGGGGGGTCCCTGAAACATGTTCTAAGACTGTCACAGTGGAACTGTCAGTCTTCTCCGGGTCCCCCTAATGCACATATGTTAAAGACAAGGCTTTCGGGCCAAATCCAGCCCACCAGGCTTTGTCCTGTGGCTCTCGCACCAAGCTTTGCAGCCAGAACATGGTGGAAGTTTATTCTGCCACCTCCAGCTCTCACCCGCCACTCCCTGCTCTCACCCGCCACTCCCAGCTCTCACCCGCCACTCCCAGCTCTCACCCGCCACTCCCAGCTCTCACCCGCCACTCCCAGCTCTCACCCGCCACTCCCCGCTCCCCGCTCTCACCCGCCACTCCCCGCTCTCACCCGCCACTCCCCGCTCTCACCCGCCACTCCCCGCTCTCACCCGCCACTCCCCGCTCTCACCCGCCACTCCCCGCTCTCACCCGCCACTCCCAGCTCTCACCCGCCACTCCCTGCTCTCACTTGTAAATACAGAAGCATTCTGTCTTTACAAAGGGATAGCTTTTCTTCCAATGGCCCCCGGAACTAACAGATCCCTGAACACACTCACGGCGGGGACAGATCTCCAAAATTGGAGATAGATAACAATCTCCCTGCAAGGCAGATCCGCCTACACCAGGAGGTACTAGAGCTGAATACATGGGTAATAGAACCAGGCCAGTTAGAGAGAGATGAGAGGAAGCTTTCGGGGTCGGGGTTACACACTGTGCATAGCGCACCCCTAAACTCTGCAAACAGTACACCCCTGACCCCTACGCACGGAAGTACAGCCTTCCTGAACCCTGCACTTTGTACGTACTGCACCCCTAACCCCTGCACTCTATATGTAGCAAATCTCAAAACCCTGCACTCTATACGCAGTGCACCCCTGAACCCTGCAGTCTGTACATAGCGCACACCTGAACCCTGCCCTCTGTACATAGCGCATCCCTGAACCCTGCCCTCTGTATGGAGAGCACCCCTGAACCCCTGCCCTCTGTATGGAGAGCACCCCTGAACCCCTGCCCTCTGTACATAGCGCACCCCTGAACCCTGCATTCTGTACACAGCGCACCCCTGAACCCTGTATTCTGTGCATAGCACACTCTTGAACCCCTGAACCCTGCCCTCTGTATGGAGAGCACCCTTGCCCTCTGTACATAGCGCACCCCTGAACCCTGCATTTTGTACATAGCGCACCCCTGAACCCTGCCCTCTGTATGGAGAGCACCCCTGAACCCCTGCCCTCTGTGCATAGTACACTCTCGAACCCTGCCCTCTGTACATGGCACACCCCTGGACCCTACCCTCTGTACATGGCACACCCCTGGACCCTGCCCTCTGTACATGGCACACCCCTGGACCCTGCCCTCTGTACATGGCACACCCCTGGACCCTGCCCTCTGTACATGGCACACCCCTGGACCCTGCCCTCTGTACATGGCACACCCCTGGACCCTGCCCTCTGTACATGGCACACCCCTGGACCCTGCCCTCTGTACATAACATAAACCAAATACAACCGTCCCTCTGAGGGTAACCATACTGCTGATGCAGCCTGTGATGAAATTGAGTTTGACGTCCCTGTCCTAATGTCTGCCCATGTTTTAAACCATATCTAAAAACCATTGTGCAGATTCATTGATGTTATCCGTTTGCCTGTTGCAGGTTCTGCAGGAGACGGTGTCAGAGCTGCAGCAGCGCCCCCCAGAGGGGTGTTACATACATGGCCTGTTCCTGGAAGGAGCGTGTTGGGACAAGACGACAATGCAGCTGGCAGAATCGAGGCCTAAAGAACTTTACACAGAGATGTCGGTCATCTGGCTAGTACCAGTGGCTGAACGCAAACCTTCCACCTCCGGGACCTACCTGTGCCCCATCTACAAGACCCTGACCCGAGCAGGTAAAGTGGGACTTAGAAGAGGAGGGTTCAGTAATAGCAGATAAATCTCCCATTCACTACAGAACAGGGATATTCAGGCAGACAGATCAGAGTTTGTTCAGGTGGAGGAACCACGTACTTTACAATCTGTTCACAAGATATCTCATTTTGATCAACATTTCAATCAGTTATTGGTGGGTGGAGGAGTTTTCCATTGGTTACAACATGTATTCTTAATTTCATTAAACACAATATTCGTTTTTACCGCTGGCAGAGACAGGACAGAAAGTGAGGAACCCCTATGAGGATAAAGCCGGCCATAGATGGATTGAAATTCGGCCAGCTCAACTGGAGACCACCAAGTTTCAATCCATCTATGAGCTGTAGCTGGTGGCACTAAGCACTGTATTCTGACAGCAGGGAAACCTCCCACTGTCAGAATACAAATAGCGCACTGGGAGGGATTCCCCCCTCAACACCAACTGTGTTGATTGGGAAATCGAACGTTTTCTTCAGAATAGTGCAGAACATATGGTCAGGCTAAGTTTTCCCTATGAGGATAGACAGAAGGTTCCTGTAAAGGCAAAGGCCAGCTGGTCGAAGTAGGAATGATCCAAGTCTCTACTCACCCGACCCCATATGGGTCAAGAAAGCAAAACCCCATACCGAAAGAGATTGTCCAAACCGGCAATCACCATGCCAAGGCACGCTTCATCACGGAGAAACCTGGAATAGTATAAAACCACAACCCGTGAAACAGAAAAGAAAGACGCACACCAAGCAACCCTGTGCATCAAAGAGTTGTTAGCAGCCACAAATATGGGAGAAGTCTCTGATGGGGACACAAATATGCGGGGGGGGGGGTCTCTGATGGGGACACAAATATGCGGGGAGGGGGGGTCGCTGATGGACACACAAATATGGGGGGGTCTCTGATGGACACACAAATATGGGGGGGGGGGTTTCTGATGGGCACACAAATATGGGGGGGGGGGGTCTGATGGGCACACAAATATGGGGGGGTCTCTGATGGACATACAAATATGGGGGGGTCTCTGATGGACACACAAATATGGGGGGGGGGGGGTTTCTGATGGGCACACAAATATGGGGGGGGGGGTCTCTGATGGGCACACAAATATGGGGGGGGTCTCTGATGGGGACACAAATATGGGGGGGTCTCTGATGAACACACAAATATGGAGGGGGGGGTCTCTGATGGGGACACAAATATGCGGGGAGGGGGGGGTCGCTGATGGACATACAAATATGGGGGGGGTCTCTGATGGACACACAAATATGGGGGGGGGGTCTCTGATGGGCACACAAATATGGGGGGGGGGTCTCTGATGGGCACACAAATATGGGGGGGTCTCTGATGGGCACACAAATATGGGGGGGGGGGTCTCTGATGGACACACAAATATGGGAGGGGGTCTGATGGGCACACAAATATGGGAGGGGGTCTGATGGGCACACAAATATGGGGGGTCTCTGATGAACACACAAATATGGGGGGGGGGGGTCACTGATGGGCACACAAATATGGGGGGGGGGTCTCTGATGGACACACAAATATGGGGGGGGGGGGTCTCTGATGGGCACACAAATATGGGGGGGGGGGTCTCTGATGGACACACAAATATGGGGGGGGGGTCTCTGATGGGGACACACAAATATGGGGGGGGGGTCTCTGATGAACACACAAATATGGAGGGGGGGGGGGTCTCTGATGGGCACACAAATATGGAGGGGGGGGTCTCTGATGGGCACACAAATATGGAGGGGGGGGTCTCTGATGGGCACACAAATATGGGGGGGGGGTCTCTGATGGGCACACAAATATGGGGGGGGTCTCTGATGGACACACAAATATGGGGGGGGGGGGGTCTCTGATGGACACACAAATATGGGGGGGTCTCTGATGAACACACAAATATGGGGGGGTCTCTGATGAACACACAAATATGGGGGGGGGTCTCTGATGGGCACACAAATATGGAGGGGGGGTCTCTGATGGGCAAACAAATATGCAGGGGGGGTCTCTGATGGGCAAACAAATATGCAGGGGGTCTCTGATGGGGGACACAATATGGGGGGTCTTTGATGGGCACACAAATATGGAGGGGGTCTCTGATGGGCAAACAAATATGCAGGGGGTCTCTGATGGGGGACACAATATGGGGGGTCTTTGATGAGCACACAAATATGGGGGGGGGGGGTCTCTGATGGGGACACAAATATGGGGGGTCTCTGATGGGCACACAAATATGGGGGGGGGGTCTTTGATGGGCACACAAATATGGAGGGGGTCTCTGATGGGCAAACAAATATTATGCAGGGGGTCTCTGATGGGGGACACAATATGGGGGGTCTTTGATGGGGGGGGGGGGGGTCTCTGATGGGGACACAAATATGGGGGGGGGTCTCTGATGGGGACACAAATATGGGGGGGGGGGTCTCTGATGGGGACACAAATATGGGGGGGGGTCTTTGATGGGCACACAAATATGGGGGGGGGGGTATCTGATGGACACACAAATATGGCGGGTCTTTGATGGGCACACAAATATGGAGGGGGTCTCTGATGGGCAAACAAATATGCAGGGGGTCTCTGATGGGGGACACAATATGGGGGGTCTTTGATGGGCACACAAATATGGGGGGGGGGTCTCTGATGGGGACACAAATATGGGGGGGGTCTCTGATGGGGACACAAATATGGGGGGGTCTTTGATGGGCACACAAATATGGGGGGGGGGTCTCTGATGGACACACAAATATGGAAGGGGTCTCTGATGGGGACACAAATATGGGGGGGGTCTCTGATGGGGACACAAATATGCGGGGGCTTACAGATGTAAAGCCCTGTGCATACTGGAAGTTTAGCCCCAGTGCTATAGAAAGGTGCAGAAATGGCTCCTAAGTGTACCTGAGAAGCCAGGATTCCATCCCACAAGTCCACATGACTGAAGGGTGAAGGTGAAGGAGAACCCTCCACAGGGGAAGGCAGGAATGAAGATTAGAACCTAAGCAAAAAATGTCACGATTGGTTACAACCTTTGCAAATAACAAGGCAGCCCCCGGGTTCTCAGTCTACTCTCAGAGAGTCCTTAGAGACCGGGCAAAAGTTGTGGCAATGCTCTGCGGCCAACTTGTTACCAGAACGGGGTCTAGAAACCACCCAAAGTGGAGGACAGTTCCCGAAGGTTACTTCCAAGGCAAGCTCTCCACTGTCCAACATTGTAAGGTTTGGGTACGACACTCCAAAGCTAGGCTGAGGAAAAAGCCGAACTGGATGGCTGCCATATACAGACCAGCCATGAACCTCCATTTAAAAAGAAACCCGAAAAAGAAAAAAAAAAAAGCTTAGCAAAAATGTTTAGACTTTTCTCAGCAGAGCTGAAGAAGAGATGACCATCCCCCTCCCCCTCCTAGGATCAAAATCCCGAGACATGCTGGGCAGAGAAGGGTTTCTGCTGGGCTTACACACCTTTTTGTTTGCCAGTGTCCAGTAATCCTCCTGTAGGCAGCAGTATAACCTACCAGTGTATGACTTCCTGTGTCCCTCAATGGATGGGGTAGAAGAACCCCCCTTTATCCCGTCACCACCCCCCCCCCCCACCATCCCCCCCTATAGATACACCTTCCAGCCTCTGTATACCAGATCATTGATTGACCAGAATTCTTTTCTCCCCCCCAGGAACGCTCTCCACCACGGGACATTCCACCAATTACGTCATCGCAGTGGAGCTCCGCAGCAGCCAACCGCAAACCCACTGGATAAAAAGGGGCGTGGCCCTGATCTGCGCTCTGGACTACTGATTGGACGCTGTGCCAAATAACTTTCTGTAAACTCCAGGGACATTTTCAGAAAATTTATATTTAAAAAAGAAGAAGTTTCAGTTTTAATGATCTCAGACATTTGTTGGGGATTTTCTTCACTGTTTTCCAAAATGTCAAACTAAAAACACAAATTAACAAATTCCATTTATATTGTATTTTTTGCAGATAATTTTGTCCAATGTAAATCTACCAAAAGGAAGACAAGAGGGTGTCACTTTTTGTGCTGGAGTTTCATTATTTTATCTTATTTTCACATTTTTTTTCTAATTTTCTAATTCCATTTTGTCAGGAAAACCCCCAAAAATGTAGATATAAAAGAGGGTGGAAATGTTGCAATACAAACAGCAATTCTGATGATCCTTAAAGACACGCCCCCTGCGAGTACCTGTCACCTACCATTCATAAACTTCCATTATCACTGCAGTGGGAGGCACTTTGTACCTTCACCTGGTGACAGAGAGGCGGCATCCACTGTACTGGTCAGCCATGAAAATATCAGCACATTGTAATGGTGGCCGTGCCACCCCCCAAGAGGTTTCCCTATAAGCCAAACAAGACTCTGCCCTCCTCCAGTGCGGCTCGGTTTACTCTGCTATTCTGCAGTGCAATGAATGGCTGACACTGTCCTCCTAGTGCAGGGGCGTTGGCCGACTCTGCCCGACCTCCTGTGCAGGGGCGTTGGCCGACTCTGCCCGACCTCCTGTGCAGGGGCGTTGGCCGACTCTGCCCGACCTCCTGTGCAGGGGCGTTGGCCGACTCTGCCCGACCTCCTGTGCAGGGGCGTTGGCCGACTCTGCCCGACCTCCTGTGCAGGGGCTTTGGCCGACTCTGCCCGACCTCCTGTGCAGGGGCGTTGGCCGACTCTGCCCGACCTCCTGTGCAGGGGCGTTGGCCGACTCTGCCCGACCTCCTGTGCAGGGGCGTTGGCCGACTCTGCCCGACCTCCTGTGCAGGGGCGTTGGCCGACCTCCTGTGCAGGGGCGTTGGCCGACCTCCTGTGCAGGGGCGTTGGCCGACCTCCTGTGCAGGGGCGTTGGCCGACCTCCTGTGCAGGGGCGTTGGCCGACCTCCTGTGCAGGGGCGTTGGCCGACCTCCTGTGCAGGGGCGTTGGCCGACCTCCTGTGCAGGGGCGTTGGCCGACCTCCTGTGCAGGGGCGTTGGCCGACCTCCTGTGCAGGGGCGTTGGCCGACTCTGCCCGACCTCCTGTGCAGGGGCTTTGGCCGACTCTGCCCGACCTCCTGTGGAGGGGCTTTGGCCGACTCTGCCCGACCTCCTGTGGAGGGGCTTTGGCCGACTCTGCCCGACCTCCTGTGGAGGGGCTTTGGCCGACTCTGCCCGACCTCCTGTGGAGGGGCTTTGGCCGACTCTTCCCGACCTCCTGTGCAGGGGCTTTGGCCGACTCTGCCCGACCTCCTGTGCAGGGGCTTTGGCCGACTCTGCCCGACCTCCTGTGCAGGGGCTTTGGCCGACTCTGCCCGACCTCCTGTGCAGGGGCTTTGGCCGACTCCAGTGCAGCGATTGGTTGAATGATTAATATTTCAACTGTACAGTTATCAGAGTCCACTTTAAAAGTAATTAAAGGCCATTTAATAAAAGCATTGTTTACTCCAGGCCCTCTGTCAGGTTTTAGCTATACAGTTAAACCGAATGTAAAATGTTTTTGCACTTATTAATGATTATATTTATCTGATAAAAAAAATTATATATATATATATATATATATATATATATATATATACACACATACATACATATACACATACATACATACATACATACACATACATACATACATATATATATATATATATATATATATATACATACATACATACACACACACACACACAGAATAAAGTATGAAATCTGATTACTACATATATATTAGGTGCAACCTGGCAGATTTCTAGAGCTCTTCAATGCTGTAAATATGAGAGTAATTGGGTCTCCTGCTGTTCAGCTCTATGTATAACATACCATCTAAAGCAGGGGGGGGGGGGGGGGTCCTACCTTTTGACCCTCCTGGGCCACATTGGAAGAAGAGAAATGACACTAAAAATACAAACATACAATATGCACATTAGATACACTAAGGATCAGATCCTCCTGCGGCTCTCAGAGGGTAGGTGTGGCCACTCTAGACGCCGCCGGCTGCACCTGTTCACGGCTCTCTACACAGCCAGAAATTACCTGCGGTGAGCGCTGCTGGATGCAAAGGGCGTCCAATGGTGATCACTGCTGGTAATCGATTGCTGTGTAGAGAGCGTGAATAGGTGTGGCTGCCGGCAAACTGTCATAGTGACACCTACCTGCTGAGAGCCGCAGGAGGAACTGCCGCTACAATTTGCACCGGCCCTAATCGCCAGTGTGAATCTAGCCTATGCATGTGATGTGTGGTGAGGTAGAGGGGGGGGCGGGGGTTGTGAACCTGCAATCAATTGAAATATGGGGGGGGGGCACAGCCTAGCCCAGTACCCCTCTAGATTAGACCATGCAGCATTTACTTAGGCCCCTTTCACACCGGGGCGGGGAGCCGCGGTGACGGTAAAGCAGCGCTATATGTAGCGCTGCTTGACCGTCGTTTTAACCGCGGTATTCGGCCGCTCGCGGTGCGGGGGGGGGGGGTTGTGAACCTGCTTTGCGGCGGTTTCACCGCGGTGTCCCATTCTATTCAATGGGAAGGAGCGGTGTTCACCGCTCCTATCCCGCTCCAAAGATGCTGCTAGCAGGACTTTTTTTGTCATCCTGCTAGCGCACCGCTCCAGTGTGAAAGCCGGCCCCTGGAGTTAAAGGGGCAGGATTTTTTCATGCGGTGAACAGGCGCTATTTTTAGCGCTGCACCGCATGAAAAAACACCCCGGTGTGAAAGGGGCCTTACTCTTGCTACCGGTGTTATTGCAAACATGGCAGCCCCGGCACCCCTCCAGCCGTTCATTAGCCTGGCATGTCTGTGTCAGCTGCCCTGGTTGCTGTGCCCGCACGGCATCCCCGGGGTCCCTCTAGCACTACTACAACCATTTTGTGAAATCTCACTTCTGGGGTCACACAAACCTGCAGAGCCGCTGCGTCAGAACTAGCCAGCATTACCCAACACACCGCAGCAGGGGCCGTGCTTTTTACGATTTATACCATGGAAGTCTATTATACCACCAGACAAGTATCTGAATATCACACAATCTATTCCAGACATGCCTCTCAGAAATCATCACAGCCTGATAAATCGGATAACATTTATTATTCCACAATAAGTACTTTCATCATCGGCAGAAGAGTTGTGACATGATCATCAGGAGGTTATGGATCCAGCCAGTGGGGTGATTGTACAGTTTGTAAAAATGGGTCCGGCCCGCAGCGTGACAACAGTGATTGTAATATGGAGCTTGTGACACAGAGGAACCGTCTTCTGACAACTGTCATGGAGGGACCCCAGCCCGGAAAATCCCTGATAAGGAATATTAGGTGACTACACTGGGAAGGGGGGGGGGGGGTAAGGTGTAGGCAGATCACATGATGCGGGTATGAAAAGATCATTGGGCACGTGCCATACATTACCTGTGAGGGGGGGGGGGGGGGGGGGGGAGTATATATGGGGAATTATAAAAACGGTTTATATACATCATATACAGGAGTGTCAGGACAGTCAGTCTGGGTGGTACCTCTAAAAAGGGGGTTTTGGGGGGGGGGGGGGGGTTACTGGCGCTTGGCTTTGTACGGGCGCGAGCGTTTGCGGCGGTCGGGCTTCCTCTGTTTGTGCAGGCGGCCGATGCTGACCCCCTGCCGCCTCCTGACCGAAATGTTCTGCTCCACCAGACTCGCCAGCATGCCTGAAGGGACGGAATGCAGAGGGTTAATAAGGTGAACCCCTTTAAATGCGAACCCTGAAAATCAGTCCTGGTAAGGTGAGATATACAAAATCTAAGCCTTTCATTCAGTAAAATGCTTGCTTATAGCAATGAAAATCATTGCTATAAGCAATCATAAAGTGTAAAAAAATTAAGAAAAATCACTTCTCCAGAGTAGTACAGTGTTACTATGGTAACATTCTAATGCTCTGACCACAGTGTGTTAAAAGAAGATAAAAACATTTAAAAAATTTAATAGAAAAAAAATTTGATTTTTTTTCCCCTGTACTGTTAGCAGTCGGTGTACCTGATCATCAGTGATCAGTCATTTTAACACACGGTGGTCAGAGAATTATAATGTTACCATAGTAACACTGTACTACTCTGGAGAAGGGATTTTTCTTTCTTTTTTTTTTACACTTCACGATAGCTTAGGCTGCTTTCACACTGGGGCGGTGCGGGGCGGCGACGGTAAAGCAGCGCTATATTTAGCGCTGCTTTACCATCGTTTTACCTGCGGTATGCGGCCGATAGCGGGGTGGTTTTTAACCCCCGCTAGCGGCCGAAAAAGGGTTAAAAATCCCCGCGGTCTCCCATTGATTTCAATGGGAAGGAGCGGTATAGGAGCAGGACTTTTTTTACCGTCCTGCTAGCGCACCGCTCCAGTGTGAAAGCACTCAGGGCTTTCACACTGGAGACTCAGCAACAGCTGTTTCGGGTCGGTTTGCAGGCGCAATTTTTAGCGCAATAGCACCTGCAAACCGCCCCAGTGTGAAAGCAGCCTTATAGCAATGAAATTCATTGCTATAAGCGAGCATTTTACTGAATGAAAATCGATTCATTGAGTTTGTTTTGTTGTGATTGGCCACAGCTAATCACCTGGTACAGGTGGGGCTGTAATGGGCCCTGTCTGTACCATGTGATCACTGTGACCAATCACAGCTAGCAACACAATTGTACACAATGGATGGCATGAAAGGAAGCTATCCATTGTTTACAACTGTCATGTGATCTGCTGCGATTGGCCACAGAGATCACATGGTACCGGTAGCGGGCTGCTACACTGATTGGCTGTGTCATATGACGCCCGGCCTATAGCAAAATGTTTGGTTAAAGAGAACCTGTCTCCAAAAAATCATCACATTGGGAACTTCTTGTCCCCTGGGATGAAAAATTAAGTAAAAAAAGAAAAAGGTCAAAAACCAAATGTACACCCATGTAGTGGGGGGATTGTTGGAGGGTGGTAGGGCAAAGCAAAATGCACCTTCACCCGTGTAGACAAAAATCCTTGCACCGGCCCTGCCCCCATCCACCGACGGTCACAGCAGTAAGTGTTGACACCCAATTCCAACAGATTCCCTTAAATACACAAAGAGGGCTGAACTCACCTTCCTGGGCCAGCATGGAGATGAAGGCGCAGATGAACTCGTCGTAGTTGTGGGTTCTTCTCTGATCATCGATCTGAAGACAAAAACAAGAAGAAGGTCTGGTCACATCTCAGTCCAGAGATTGAGAAGAGCAGAGCGACTACGGGACACCGAGCGCCCCCTACCTTGAATTTTTTGCGTTTCTCCAGCTCCTCCCTCAGGGAGGCCTCCGAGGCGGCTATTTCAGCTTCTACACATTTTAACAAAGCCAAGAGCTCCTAGAGAAACAAAAAGAGGCACATTAACTAAAATGACTTAAAAAGTGGACCTGTCAGTAATTTCAGACTGATACATCCCATTCCAAACACGGCGAGTCCCTCTCCTCGAGAAGACACAGGTACAGTCATGCCAATGAACATCTAAATGATTCAGAGGATTGGGGGAGAAAGTTCTGTGGTCGGATGAGACCAAAATTCAGCTCTTTGGCATTAACTCGACTCGCCGTGTTTGGAGGAAGAAAAATGGTGACTATGACCCTAAGAACTCCATCCCTACAGTCACACGGAGGTGGAAACATGATGATTTGGGGCCATTTCTCTGATAAAGGTTCAGGCTGACTTTGCCGTAGCGAGGGTCCAATGGACGGGGCCATATATTGTAAAATCTTGGAGGAGAACCTTCTTCCCTCAGCCAGAACACTGAAGATGGGTCATGGATGGGTCTTCCAGCATGACAACCCAAAACATACCGCCAAGGCAACAAAGGAGTGACTCAAGAAGAAGCACATTAAGGTCATGGAGTGGCCTAGTCAGTCTCCAGACCTTAATCCTATAGAAAATGTATGGAGGAGCTGAAACTTCGAGTTGCCAAGAGAGACAGCCAAGAAACCTCAAGGATTTAGAGAAGATCTGTAGAGAAGAGAGGAGCAAAATCCCTCCTGAGATGTGCAAACCTGGTCACCACCTACAAGAAACGTCTGACCTCTGTGATCACCAACAAGGGGAAACCACCAACTACTAAGTCATGTTCTGCTCGGGGATCAAATACTTCTTTTACTCACTGAACTGCAACTCCGTTTATAACATTTGTATTGTGTTTTTTCTGGATTTTTGGTTGATATTCTGTCTCTATCATATAAAATACACCTATGATAAAAATTATTAGACATGTGCAATTCATTTAGTTCCAAATTATTTTTTTAACGAATTTTGACAAATTCGTTAATTCCGAATTTCTCAATTTCCGAATTTCAAAAATTGCGAAATTCCGAATTTGCGAAATGTCGGATTTCCGAATTTTGACATTTCGAATTTCTGAATTCCAGATTTTCGGAATTCAGAAATTCTGAAATTCAAAAATTAGAAAATCAGAAAAAAAAAGAAAGAAAATCTGTTTAATTCTAAATAATAACTATTAAATTATAGGTATTGGAATTCACTTTCCAATTTGTCTGTTAGTGAACGTAACGAGTACGAATTTATCCAAAGTTACGAATTATCTGAAATAACGAATGCCGCATCTAAAAAAATGGAACGGAACGATCTAATAATAATAAATAACAATAATAATAATAATAATAATAATAAAACCTTTTTATTATTTATTTATTATTAATTTGTTCCGTTACATTTGTTTAGATGCGGCATTCATTATTTCAGGTAATTCATAACTTCGGATAAATTTGTACTCGTTAATTTAATAGTTAGTTATTAATTAAACTGATTTCCCTTTCTTTTTTTCAGATTTTTAAATTTTGGGAAATCCGAAAACTCTGAATTTCGGAAATCCGAAAACTCTGAATTTCGGAAATCCGAAAACTCTGAATTTCGGAAATCCGAAAACTCTGAATTTCGGAAATCCGAAAACTCTGAATTTCGGAAATCCGAAAACTCTGAATTTCGGAAATCCGAAAACTCTGAATTTCGGAAATCCGAAAACTCTGAATTTCGGAAATCCGAAAACTCTGAATTTCGGAAATCCGAAAACTCTGAATTTCGGAAATCCGAAAACTCTGAATTTCGGAAATCCGAAAACTCTGAATTTCGGAAATCCGAAAACTCTGAATTTCGGAAATCCGAAAACTCTGAATTTCGGAAATCCGAAAACTCTGAATTTCGGAAATCCGAAAACTCTGAATTTCGGAAATCCGAAAACTCTGAATTTCGGAAATCCGAAAACTCTGAATTTCGGAAATCCGAAAACTCTGAATTTCGGAAATCCGTAAAACTCTGAATTTCGGAAATCCGTAAAACTCTGAATTTCGGAAATCCGTAAAACTCTGAATTTCGGAAATCCGTAAAACTCAGAATTTCGGAAATCCGAAAACTCAGAATTTCGGAAATCCGAAAACTCAGAATTTCGGAAATCCGAAAACTCAGAATTTCGGAAATCCGAAAATTTCGGAGTTCTGAATTTCGGAAATCCGAAAACTCTGAATTTCGGAATTTCGGTAATCCGAAAACTCAGAATTTCGGAAATCCGAAAACTCAGAATTTCGGAAATCCGAAAACTCTGAATTTCGGAGTTCCGAAAACCCAGAATTTCGGAGTTCCGAAAACTCAGAATTTCGGAGTTCCGAAAACCCAGAATTTCGGAGTTCCGAAAACCCAGAATTTCGGAGTTCCGAAAACCCAGAATTTCGGAGTTCCGAAAACCAGAATTTCGGAGTTCCGAAAACCCAGAATTTCGGAGTTCCGAAAACCCAGAATTTCGGTAATCCGAAAACTCCGAAATCCGAAAACTCCGAAAATTCGAAATCCGAAAAATAGAAATTTCCGAATTTCCGAATTCCGAAAAAAGCAAAAAAAAATTATGAAACGAAAATGAACACATTTTTTTGTCAGTGCACATGTCTAAAAATGATAGACCCTTCATTTCTTTGTAAGGGGGCAAAACTTACACAATCTGCTGGGGAGCCAATCATTATTCCCCCCCCCCCCACTGTATATAAAGGATATGAACCTGAATAAGGTGCTCTGGGTAATATTAGACGTTTGCCCCCCCCCCCCTCGCGTGTCTTTCCTTACCTTCGGTGAGAACCGCTCCCCCCTTGGGGGATCAGAACTTTCGCTGCCATCCTCAGCTTTGATTTTTGGAGAAACCTTCCCGGAATCTGATTGATATGAACAGAGATGATTAACAATCCCCCCCCATTGGAGAACACATTCCTCCTCACACAATGTATAGAGTCCTCCCCTCCCCCCCCCCCCCTTACCAGTCCGGCTCAGTGTGTAGAGCTGTCCATCCCGGGTGAGGTGCAGAATTCCAGTGCCGACCAGGGGCCCGAGCTCCCGCACCGCCCGGTTATACCGTACGCTATCCAACCGCGAGAGAGGCTCGTCCTCCCCGAACAGAACCTTGGAGAGGTGCAAGGTGACCGGGCTGGAGGGCCGGGTGGGGTTGGCGGACCTCAGAGGCGAACGCAGCGGGGAGTTGAAAGCGCTCCCGATCTCGGAGGCGGTGTCTGTGCTCTCGTTGCTGGGGGTGGGAGACGGCTGGGAATGGGGGGCCGTGGGGGCTCCCGTCTTTATAGAGAGCGGGGAGCACATTTCTCGCTGAGTTTCTTTTAATTTTTCTACCAGAACGTTGGCGGGAAGCTCCGGCCCGGGGGGCGGGGGAAGAGCCGCCGAACTTCTTCTCTTGAACCTGCTGGAGACATTAACCACGTCAATTCTGGGCCAATTCCGGCACTTCTCTCATACAAGGAAATATCTGCATTTTTTTTTTTTGCTAGAAAATTACTTAGAACCCCCGAAACATTATATATACAGTATCTCACAAAAGTAAGTACACCCCCTCACATCTTTTCATGTGACAACACTGAAGAAATGACACTTGTCTACAATGTAAAGTAGTGAGTGTACAGCTTGTATAACAGTGTAAATTTGCCGTCCCCTCAAAATAACTCAACACACAGCCATTAATGTCTAAACCGCTGGCAACAAAAGTCAGTACACCCCTAAGTGAAAATCTCCAAAGTGTCAATATTTTGTGTGCCCGCCATTATTTTCCAGCACTGCCTTAACCCTCTTGGGCATGGAGGTGACCAGAGCTTCACAGGTTGTCACTGGAGTCCTCTTCCCCTCCTCCATGATGACATCACGGAGCTGGTGGATGTTGGAGACCTTGCGCTCCTCCACCTTCCGTTGAGGATGTCCCACAGATGATCAATAGGGTTTAGGTCTGGAGACATGCTTAGCCAGTCCATCACCTTTACCCTCAGCTTCTTTAGGCAAGGCAGTGGTGGTCTTGGAGGTGTGTTTGGGGTGGTTATCATGTTGGAATACTGCCCTGCGGCCCAGTCTCTGAAGGGAGGGGATCATGCTCTGCTTCAGTATGTCACAGTACATGTTGGCATTCATGGTTCCCTCAATGACCTGTAGCTCCCCAGTGCGCCCAACCGGCCGCGTTATTCATGCACACAGTTCTGTGAATGAATGAACGACAACTACCGTCAGCAATTATGGCCGAGAGTCTGTAGCTCTACAGCCGCTCGGATCGCTTTTACATTTAGCATCGATGGCTGAAAACATGGATACCAGTCATGACCCCCCCTGTATAACCACTTCAACCCAAAGACGTGCCCCGTTCATCCTACGAGCGGGAAGTGGTTAAAAGGAGAAGTTCACCTTTAATTAACCACTTCGCACCCAGGCCAATTCTGACATTTCTCTCCTACATGTAAAATTCATAATATTTTTGCTCGAAAATTACATAGAACCCCCAAACATTATATATGTTTTTTTAGCAAAGACCCTAGAGAATACAATCACGGTCGTTGCTTTTTATCTCGCACGGTATTTGCGCAGCAATTTTTCGAACACGTTTTTTTCAGAAAAAAAACAATTTCAAGGGTAAAAAAAAAAAACCAAAACAGTAAAGTTAGCCCAATTTTTTTTGCATAATGTGAAAGATAAAGATATGCCGAGTAAATAGATACCAAACATGTCACGCTTCAAAATTGCACACGCTCGTGGAATGGCGCCAAACTTTGGTATTTAAAAATCCCCATAGGCGACGCTTTAAAAATTTTTATTGGTTACATGTTTTGAGTTATAGAGGAGGTCTAGGGCTAGAATTATTGCTCTCGCTCTAACGTTCGCGGCGATACCTCACATGTGTGGTTTGAACACCGTTTTCATATGTGGGCGGGGCTTACGTATGCGTTCACTTCTGCGTACGAGCTCACGGGGACAGGGGCGCTTTAAAAAAAAAATAAAAAATTTATTATTGTTAATTTGACTTTTATTTTTTGAGTTTGACACTTTAAAAAAAAAAGAAGTGATTACTTTTATTCCTATTACAAGGAATGTAAACATCCCTTGTAATAGGAATATGACACGATCCGACCTATTTACAGTGAGATATGGGGGTCAATAAGACCCCACATCTCACCTCTAGGCTGGGAAGCCTAAAAAAAAAAAAAAAAAAAAAAAAAATAAAATTTATAAAACGATCACCGCTTCCCAGCCGCGGTGCCGCCGTTTTTTTGAATGCAGAGGCCGGGCGTGACGTCATAACATCGCGCCCGGCCTCCGAACGATCAAAGAGACTACGGCGACCGTCTTGTCCGCCGGAAATCTCTATGGTCATCATCCGGGGGCCGGCGGATCCTGTGTCCGACTCACCGATGGAAGCGTCCCCTCCCGCTGCCCGTAAGAACCATCAAGCGGCGGAACAGCCGCTATGATCATTCTTATGGTGCAGGAAATCGCCGGCTGAAAACGGCAATATCTGAATGATGTCTGTAGCTACACCCATCATTCAGATATACCCCTGGAAAGTAGAGGCCGTCATATGACGGCCTCTGGTTGCGAAGTGGTTAAAAAAAAAAGGCGAGAAAAAAAAAAAAGAAGTGTATTTTTTTTTTTTTCCCTCTAGAGCCTGCAGAGCATTGCACCCGTGATCAGCAGATTGCAGGTGTAATGTCAGGCACTGCCGACAGCTTTCTGCCCCTACCTGTGAACTACAAGCTCTCTGCTGCGGTGGCAGACAGGACCTGTAGTTCATTCATTCACAGATTACGGTGAATAAATGATGCGGCTGTGTGGGTGGAGTCTCGCACAGGTGTGCCATTTTTAAACTACGACAGTGGGTGCGGGGAGAGGAACCCCAACATGCTGTCATGGGAAGGGGGGGGGGGGCATGACAGCATGTTACCAAGGGTGAACATGTTCAGCCTTTAAGGTACAATCCTCAGTGATATAGGAGTAAGGGAGGCCCCGCCCTCACCTAGGAAGAGTTGTCGGTCTTGCGGAGGTCTCCGCCTCCTCTTCTTCATCTTCATCGGAGTCCGGAGAGGGGGGTGGGAGTCCTCGAGATCGGCCGACGCCTGCAGCCAAATCTTCTTCCTCCTGAGAAAATATTCATATAAAATGTGATATACGGGAATAGTAAACAACACAACCATGTGAAATAAAGATCTTTATCCTTCTAATAAAGCTTTGTGAATTCTGCCCGTAGTCTAGTGAGGAGCTGAACGTCGCTGGTCTGCCTGCATTGTGCTCTGCAATAAAGAACGCTGCATTCATCTACTGCCAATATACTGTATACAGCTCATATTTTCTTTCAGGAAAAGGATATTAGTCATCCTCTGAGAGGGTATTAACCACTTCCGCACCGGGAAGGTCTTACCCCCTTTCATGACCAGGCCATTTTTTGCGATACGGCACTGCGTTACTTTAACCACTTTCAGCCCCGGACCAATTGGCAGCCAAAGGAGCAGGCCCTTTTTGCGATTCGGCACTGCGTCATTTTAACTGACAATTGCGCGGTCGTGCGACGTGGCTCCCAAACAAAATTGACGTCCTTTTTTTCCCACAAATAGAGCTTTCTTTTGGTGGTATTTGATCGCCCCTGCGGTTTTTATTTTTTGCGCTATAAACAAAAAGAGAGCGACAATTTAAAAAAAAAAACACATTCTTTTTTATTTTTTGCTATAATAAATATCCCCCAAAAATATATAAAAAAAAAAATTTTTTTCCTCAGTTTAGGCCGATACGTATTCTTCTACATATTTTTGGTAAAAAAAAAAAAAAAAAAAACGCAATAAGCGATTATTGATTGGTTTGCGCAGAAGTTATAGCGTTTACAAGATAGGGGATAGTTTTATAGCGTTTTTATTAATAATTTTTTTTTTTATTAGTAATGACGGCGATCAGCGATTTTTATTGTGACTGCGACATTATGGCGGAGACATCGGACATTTTTGACACATTTTTGGGACCATTGTCATTTTTAACCACTTCCCTACCGGGGCCTATTCTGGCACTTCTCTCCTTCATGTAAAAATCATCATTTTTTTGCTAGAAAATTACTCAGAACCCCCAAACATTATATATGTTTTTTTTAGCAGACACCCTAGGGAATAAAATGGCGGTCATTGCAACTTTTTATCTCACACGGTATTTGCGCAAAAATTTTTCAAACGCCTTTTTTTTTGGGGAAAAAAAAAAAAACGGTTTGGTGAATTAAAAAATAACAAAACAGTAAAGTTAGCCCAATTTTTTTTTATATAATGTGAAAGATGATGTTACGCCGAGTAAATAGATACCTAACATGTCACGCTTTAAAATTGCGCACAATCATGGAATGGCGCCAAACTTCGGTACTTAAAAATCTCCATAGGCGACGCTTTAAATTTTTTTTTTTTACAGGTTACCAGTTTAGAGTTACAGAGGAGGTCTAGTGCTAGAATTGTTGCACGCGCTCTAACGCACGCGGCGATACCTCACATGTGTGGTTTGAGCGGCGTTTACATATGTGGGCGGGACTTACGTGTGCGTTCGCTTCTGAGCGCGAGCTACCGGGGACAGGGGCGTTTTATAATATTTTTTTTTTATTTTAATTTTTTTTTTTTTTTTTTTTTTTTTATAAATTTTTTTTTTTTTTGATCACTTTTATTCCTATTACAAGGAATGTAAACATCCCTTGTAATAGGAATTTACTGTGACAGGTCCTCTTTACGGAGAGATGCGGGGGTCAATAAGACCCCACATCTCTCCTCCAGGCTGGAAAGCATGAGATCGGTAAAAAAAAAAAAAAAAATTCACCGATCTCATGCTGACAGCCGCGATTGCGGCTTTGTTTACATCCGGGTACCGGGCGTGACGTCATAACGTCACGATCCGGGCCTCCGGCGGTCATAGAGATGACTGGTGACCATCTGGTCACTGGAAATCTCTATGCTCGTCATCCGGCGGCAGGCGATTCTTTCTCCGGGCCCCCGATGGCACGGGAGAGCCCGGAGAAGCACCGGATGGCAGCGGGGGGGGGGGGGGGGGGGACGTCCCCTCCCGTTGCCTATAAGAACGATCAAGCGGCTAAATTGCCGCTATGATCGTTCTTATGGTGCACAGAATCGCCGGCTGAAAACAAGAATATCTGAATAATGTCTGTAGCCGCACCCATCATTCAGATATTCCCATTGAAAGTCAAAGACGTCATATGACGTCCCCTGGGCGGGAAGTGGTTAACCACCTTCAGCCCCGGACCAATTTGCAGCCAAAAGGACCAGGCCCCTTTTTGCGATTCGGCACTGCGTCGCTTTAACTGACAATTGCGCGGTCGTGCGACGTGGCTCCCAAACAAAATTGGCGTCCTTTTTTTCCCACAAATAGAGCTTTCTTTTGGTGGTATTTGATCGCCTCTGCGGTTTTTATTTTTTGCGCTATAAACACAAATAGAGCGACAATTTTGAAAACAATGCAATATTTTTTTGCTTTTTGCTATAATAAATATCCCCAAAAAATATATAAAAAAAAACTATTTTTTTTCCTCAGTTTAGGCCGATACGTATTCTTCTACATATTTTTGGTAAAAAAAAAAAAAAAAATCGCAATTAGCGATTATTGATTGGTTTGCACAAAACTTATAGCGTTTACAAAATAGGGGATAGTTTTATAGCATTTTTATTAATATATTTTTTTTTTTTACTAGTAATGGCGGCGATCAGCGATTTTTATTGTGACTGCGACATTATGGCGGACACATCGGACATTTTTGACACATTTTTGGGACCATTGTCATTTATACAGCAATCAGTGCTATTTAAATGCACTGATTCCTGTATAAATGACACTGGCAGTGAAGGAGTTAACCACTAGGGGGCGGGGAGGGGCTAAGTGTGACGTGTTGTGTTTTTTTTTTTACAGTAGGGGGGCGTGGCTGTACGTCTGACGTCACTGATCGGCTTTCCCGATGACAGGGAACAGCCGATCAATGACAGGCAGTGTAGGAAGCGTGGGGAGAGGTTTGTTTACACAGACCTCTCCCCGTTCTTCAGCTCTGGGACCCGATCGCGGGACACCAGCGGCGATCGGATCCCTTTTAACCAGGTTCAATCGTTGTGCAGATTGAGTGTCACCCGCCAGGTTAACCGCTTCCCGACCGCCTCCTGTAAATATACATCTACAGAATGGCACGGCTAGGCAAAAGGACGTATATATACGTCCCCTTTAATTGCCTGGCCGTGGGGTCGCACGCGCGCACCGCCGGCTCCGTGACCACGGCCAGGCAATTAAAGGGGACGTATATATACGTCCTTTTGCCCAGCCGTGCCATTCTGTAGACGTATATATACAGAAGGCGGTCGGGAAGCGGTTAACCTGGCGGGTGACACTCGATCTGCACAACGATTGAACCTGGTTTTCTCCTACAAGCGCTTGAGTAGCCCGGAGTCCGCAGACTTGATCCCAAGCTAATTATCAGTTTAGTGCATCCCTGCCCTATAAAAGACCATCGTCGATGCTCATTGGCCAGGAAGGTTACATAAAAAGAACGCCAAAGAAACCAGAGCTGTAAGATGGAACGGCTGTAGAGAAAAACGGAGAGAGAGACCCACTGACCTGCATCGGGGACTTGGCGTAGTTGTGGTTGTCCAAGAAAGCCGGGAGCCGGGGAGGCGGGGCAGTGGTTGCACTCCCGTTATGAGGGACGGCGTTTAGCTTGCTGTACGTATTAGGGGCGGATCCTTTCTGGGTGGATCCCGCCGTGTCACCGCTCACATCTATAGGAAGAGAGAGACAAGAACCGGTCGCTACAGCTGAACATTTCACACCTGAAGAGCGATAAATGATTCCAGCCAATACCTGAGGCGTTACTCTGAGGATTGTGACGGGACGTCTCCGGGTTCGAGGCGGACTTTGCATTCGGCTTGGTGTCCTCGTTATTCGGAGTGTCGGCCGCCTTCTGGGGCTGAATCAGATCTGGTTGGGTCACTCGGATCAACTGCAAAGAGAGAGAAAAAAAAAAAGGTAAAACCTGAAAAAAAGTCTCATATATACAACAAAACTGGGGACTTTATACACTCACCGGACACTTAGATACACCTGTTCAGTTGCTCGGTAACACAAATTGCTAAATCAGCCAATCACATGGCAGCAACTCGATGCATTTAGGCATCTAGGCGTGGTGAAGACGACTTGCTGAAGTTCAAACAGAGCATCGGAATGGGGGAAGAAAGGGGATTTAAAGTGTTACTAAACCCGGGAGCCTGCAGGCGCTATATCTGGTCTCCCACAGCACATGGAAATCAAATTATTTAAGAAATATAAAACTGCTAAAAACTTTTTCTCATCAGCAGTATACAGCAGTCTTGTGACTTCTATCGGTGTCTGGTTAAAGCGGAGGTCTGCTAGTATATAGCAGTCTTGTGACTTCTATCGGTGTCTGGTTAAAGCGGAGGTCTGCAAGTATATAGCAGTCTTGTGACTTCTATCGGTGTCTGGTTAAAGCGGAGGTCTGCTAGTATAGATCAGTCTTGTGACTTCTATCAGCGTCTGGTTAAAGCGGAGGTCTGCTACAGATACTGGATGCTCACGAATCGTGTTAGCACTGATTTCTTTAATCATTGACTATACTAGACATGTGCACTGACAAAAAATTTGTTCATTTTCGTTTTTTGTTTCATTCGTTTTTTTTGCCTTTTTCGGAAATTCGGAAATTCCGAAATTTCGTGAATATTCACATTTCTATTTTTTGGATTTCCCAATTTCCGAATTTCGATTTTTCGGATTTCCCAATTTTGGATTTTTGTTTTTTTGGAATTCCGAATTTCCACAATTCAGAATTTTCGAATTTCTGAATTTCGATTTTTTCGGATTTCCGAATTGTCGAATTTCCGAATTTTGGATTTTCGGAATTCCGAATTTTCGGAATTCGGGAATTCAAAGATTTGAAAATCCCAAAATTTGAAAATCTGAAAAAAAGAAAGAAAATCAGTTTAATTGATGACTAACTATTAAATTAACGAATACGAATTCATCCGAAGTTACGAATTATCTGAAATAACGAATGCCGCATGTAAACAAATGGAATGGAACAAATTAATAAATAATAAATAATAATAATAAAAAGGTTTTTATTATTATTATTTATTATTATTAGATCGTTACGTTCCATTTGTTTACATGCGGCATTCGTTATTTCAGATAATTCGTAACTTCGGATAAATTCGTACTCGTTACCTTCACTAAGGCCCCTTTCACACCGGGGCGGTGAGCCGCGGTGACGGTAAAGCAGCGCTATATTTAGCGCTGCTTTACCGTCGTTTTCACCGCGGTTTTCGGCCGCTCGCGGTGCGGTTTTACCCCCCGCGAGCGGCCGAAAAAAGGGTTAAACACCCCCCGCAGAGCGCCGCCGTAGCCGCGGTATTATCGCGGTAACCGCGGTATTGCCGCGGTTTTACGGCGGTCTCCCATTCTTTTCAATGGGAAGGAGCGGTATAGGAGCGGTGAAACACACCGCTCCTATCCCGCTCCAAAGATGCTGCTAGCAGGACTTTTTTTTTCATCCTGCTAGCACACCGCTCCAGTGTGAAAGCCCGCCGGCTTTCACACTGGAGTTAAAGGGGCCGGATTTTTTCATGCGGTGAACAGGCGCTATTTTTAGCGCTGCACCGCATGAAAAACGCCCCAGTGTGAAAGGGGCCTAACAGACAAATTTGAAAGGGAATTCCAATACCTATAATTTAATAGTTGGTTATTATTTAGAATTAAACAGATTTTTCTTTCTTTTTTTCAAATTTTCGAATTTTCAAATTTCCGAAAATCCGGAAATTCGAAAATCCGAAAATCGTAATTTTGCAAATTTAGAAATTCGGAATTTTCGGAATTAACGTTTAAAAAAACGAATTTGGAACTAAACGAATTGCACTTGTCTAGTCTATACAATACTGATGAGACATGTGAAGGACGCCGTCTATTCCTTTGGATCTTTGTTGTGTCACTTCCAAAGGTTTATTCTACTTTGTAGCTTTATTTGATCCTCAAGCGCCACAAATCACTTGGAGAATGATACATTGTTGCACGGAAGAATTTCTATACTATTAATGGTTGCTTTTATCCTGATTATCCATATTTTAGTGGATGATTTGATTTTTACTGTTTCTTTATTATTTTACGGCTACGAATACTGCAGCTGCTGACTTTTAAAAATAAGGACACTCACCTGTCCAGGGCGCCCGCGATGTCGGCACCCGAGGCCGACCCGTCCCTCTGTCCTCAGATGCTGCCGCCGCCATCTACGGTACGGGAACCAGGAAGTGAAGCCTTGCGGCTTCACTTCCTGGTTCTCTACTGCGCATGCGTGAGAAGCGCTGCGCAACCCGAATGGTCCCTGCTGTCTCTGGGACCCGCGTGTCTCCCAGAACACAGCGGGGGGGGGGGGGGGGAAGTGGTGTAGATACCCGCAGATCCTGCAGCTATCTATGCCCGGAAGTGGGTGCAAATACCTGTATTATACAGGTATCTGCACCCCCTCCCCTCTGAAAGGTGCCAAAATGTGACACCGGAGGGGGGGAGGGTTCAAAAAAGTGGAAGTTCCATTTTTGTGTGGACCTCCGCTTTAAAGCTTGTAGGAGGAGTTTTCACTGGCTGTCCTATCAGGATGCAGGACCCCTGACCCTCTGTCTTTACAGTGCTGATTGGCCCTGTGCTTATCACATGCACCCTCCCAAGAAAAAGAAAAAAAAAAAAGAAAACTCTCTAGAAAAGCAAACCGAACTGAGCATGTGCAGAGTGACTCCGGTATCTCTGTCTTTTCCGGACATGTTATGGGGACAATACAAGAACAGGAGGATCTGTGCTTACAGGATCAAACAGCCTTTTCACACAATGCATCAAATTCCTCAGTGAGTATAATAAGGATGCTTTACCGCATATACAGACCGATTTTACCATTGTGGGTTTAGTAACACTTTAAAGCGATTGTAAAGGTTTAGTTTTTTTTAAATAACAAACATCTCATACTTACCTCCACTGTGCAGCTCCTTTTGCACAGAGCGACCCCAAACCTCCTCTTCTGGGGTCCCCCGGCGGCTCCTCCCCACATCAGATAACCCCCCTAGGAGAAGCGCTCTCTCCCGAGGCGGGTTACCTTGTGGGCACGCTCCCGAGTCCGGCATTTGCGTCTATAGACACGAATGCCGGACTCGGCCCCGCCCCCCTGGCGCTCGCGTCATTGGATTTGAGTGACAGCAGTGGGAGCCAATGGCTGCGCTGCTATCAATCTATCCAATCAAGAGCCAGGACCCCGTGGAGAGAGGGAGAACGCATCCCCGCCGACAGAAATAAAGGGGCTCAGGTAAGTAGAACAGGGGGGATGGGGGGGGGGGGGGGGGCGGTCATTGCCAGGTGTTTTTTCACCTTAATGCATAGGAAAAAACACGAAGGTGACTTTGAACGTGGCGCGGGGTTGTTGGTGGCAGACGGGCCGGTCTGAGTATTTCTGTGATTTTCAGTAGAAATGTGAGGGTTCATCTGCCGGAGAAGCCCCCCCTTTAAAACCCACAGGGTGCCCTTATTTTCAGGCGGGATATTCGGTGCCGCGGGTCGATTGCTTTTACCTGCTGTAAAGCCTCCAGCACGGTCTGTCTGTTCATTTTCAGGACATTCAGCCGACTCTCGTATTTCAGCCTCCGGTCCGGCACCACGGCCATCAGGTTAAATCGAATGTCATGATACGGTTCTCTGCGGGGGGAATAAACAACGATTATTATACTGGAGACGACTGGGCTGGATAACCGTCACCTGACCTGTGACCTCCGTACCCCGCCGTGGCCAGGCCGATCCGCTCCATTATCACCCGCCGCGCTTTGTCCGTCCACTCCTCTTCCTCCGCCCAGGGGCCTGGAGAGAGAGAGAAGAGAGAAGAGAGAAGAGAGAAGAGAGAGAAGAGAAGAAGAGAGAGAGAAGAAAGAGAAGAAAGAGAGAGAGAAGAAGAAGAGAGAGAAAGAGAGAGAGAGAAGAGAGGAAGAGAAGAGGAGAGAGAGAGTGAGAGAGAGAGAGAGAAGAGAGAAGAGAGAAGAGAGAAGAGAGAAGAGAGAAGAGAGAAGAGAGAAGAGAGAAGAGAAGAGAGAAGAGAGAGAGAGAGAGAGAGAGAGAGAGAGAGAGAGAGGAGAGAGAAGAAAGAGAGAAGAAAGAGAAGAGAGAGAAGGGAGAGAGAAAGAGAGAGAGAGAGAGAGAGAGAGAGAGAGAGAGGAAGAAGAGAGAGAGAGAGAGAGAGAGAGAGAGAGAGAGAGAAGAAAGAGAAGAGAGAGAAGAGAGAGAAGGAGAGAGAGAGAAGAGAGAGAGGGGAGAGAGAAGAGAGAGAGAAGAAAGAGAAGAAAGAGAAGAAGAGAAGAAAGAGAAGAGAGGGGAGAGAGAAGAGAGAGAGATAAGAAGAGCCATCAGCAAACATGAGGAATCGGGCAATACAAGATTTCTGATTGGATAATGAATACTGTATAAATCTTCCAATCAGAAGTGATGATTTTTTTTACAAACCCGAGAAACTCAGCACAGGGATGGTGGGAACCCCTCATAATGGGCACAGCGGGTGTACAGAGCCGGGAACTCAGCACAGGGATGGTGGGAACCCCTCATAATGGGCACAGCGGGTGTACAGAGCCAGGAACTCAGCACAGGGATGGTGAGAACCCCTCATAATGGGCACAGCGGGTGTACAGACCCGGGAACTCAGCACAGGGATGGTGGGAACCCCTCATAATGGGCACAGCGGGTGTACATACCCGGGAACTCAGCACAGGGATGGTGGGAACTCCTCATAATGGGCACAGCAAGTGTACAGACCCGGAAACTCAGCACAGGGATGGTGGGCAACCCCTCATAATGGGCACAGCGGGTGTACAGACCCAGGAACTCAGCACAGGGATGGTGGGAACTCCTCATAATGGGCACAGCAAGTGTACAGACCCGGGAACTCAGCACAGGGATGGTGGGAACCCCTCATAATGGGCACATCAGGTGTACAGACCCGGGAACTCAGCACAGGGATGGTGGGAACCCCTCATAATGGGCACAGCGGGTGTACAGACCGGGAACTCAGCACAGGGATGGTGGGAACGGTGACAATGTTAAGGGTTTATCCCCCCAGCTTCCACCAAACACTGGACTCTCCACGATCGGAGGGCATTACCATGATCGATGGGGTAGACCTTCAGGCCGTCCAGCTCAAACAGCCTCCCTTTGATGGGAACGTAACTGACGAAATGAAACGCCTCCATGGTGCGGACGGCGCTGATCCCATTCTGCTTCTCAGGTAGGTGACGCGGCTCCGGCCTGCAGGAGACAAACAGCATCAACCAGGAGCTTTTTATCGGCACAAAAAATACGTAGTATGTAGGGCTTTGTTTGCGCTACAGATTTTATCAAGGAATACAAAGCTTCCCCCGATTGGCTGAGGTGAAGATCATGACATCACCCGCCTGCATCTCCACCTCAGCCAATCAGAAGACCCACGTTTCTTCCAGGAAGTCCCCCATACCGCGGCTGGAACACAGCGGAGCCCAATGTATGGAGCTGATGCTGGATACAGCTAGATACGGTTTATACGGCGCTGATCTCGGCCCCGGCAATTGGTAAAGGAAAATAGTTTGTTTGGACCAAAAGAATGATTTCAAGTGATGGAAAAGCTGGAGTTGAGGTTTAACTGCCTCAGCAAGCGATGAGGTGAGCTGCGCTGTGTAACAATGTAGCATTGTCTGCAGTTTTGTGCAACAAATCTCACTGCAGCATTGCAATTAGGGTCGCGCCGATATCAGTACCGGTAACAAGCAAATGCACCGATACCTGAAACCGATACTCTCAGGCTCGGCACTTTGAGCTGTCAGCGGGTCTCCCCCAGTGTTAAAGAAGTCCGGTAATTGGAGCTGTCAAAAAAAAAAAAAAGACGTCGGCGATGTTTATTAACCACTACAATACCGGGCACTTTCGCCCCCTTCCTTCCCAGACCAATTTTCAGCTTTCAGCGCTCTCGCACTTTCAGTGACAATTGCGCGGTCATGCAACGCTGTACCCGAATGACATTTTTTCCGTTTTTTACTTTTTGCGATATAAGCGAAAAAATAGCGGAAATTTGGAAAAAAAAAAAAAACAATATTTTCTCCTTTCTTTTTTAAACGAAATCCAATAAAATCTAATTTTGTCATAAATTTAAGCCAAAATGTATTCTGCTACATGTTTTTAGTAAAAAAAAATTCTGTTAAGTGTATAATAATTGGTTCGCGTGATCACGGACATATGTACGCAAATGATCATGTACAGATGTGTGCAGGTGATCACGGACAGATGTGTGCAGATAATCATTGGCACATGTGATTTTACTGGGACATATGTGGGGGACATGTGTTTTTATTTGGGGACATGTGTGTTTTTGGGGACATGTGTGTTTTGGGGACATGTGTGTTTACTGGTGATCAGTGAGTAAAAAAACAGCTCATACTCACTAATCACCAGCCGGCTGCAGCGATCCGCTCTCCTCTCCTCAGCAACGACTTCCGTGTGAGGAGAGGAGAGCCGATTGCCTAGCAACCGGCTGTTTGTTTACATCACATGACGGCTGTGATTGGACACGGCCGTCATGTGATCAGGAGGGCCAATCACAGAGCCCTCCTGCCGATCCGAGATGCGCCGTGTCCGGGTGACACGAGCGCATCGGGATCACGCCGCTGCGCAGGCACGCGCGCGCGATCCCCCTACTTCTGAAGGACGTTCGGGAACGTCCGATCAGGAGTAGGCGGCTCCCACCCGGCCGTTTATATACAGGTGGGAAGTAGTTAACAACATTGTTCAGCCCTGAAACACTAAAATAAAAAGAAACATTGTTTCTTTTTGTATACCGTATATACTCGAGTATAAGCCGAGTTTTTCAGCACATTTTTGTTGTGCTGAAAATGCCCCCTCGGCTTATACTCGAGTCAAACATTTTTCTGCTGCAGAGAATGACATTTTCTGAACCGAATTTGGGGCCCCCGTATCTTTGGGATACTTGGTGCCAGGAACTCCAAAGTTGGCGTTCCCAGTGGAACTAGCACTACAACATATCCAAAGCTGGGGTTCCTAGCACCAAGTGTGCCCCAAGATACGGGGGCCCAAAGTCGGTTTGGAAAATGTCATTCTCGGCTGCAGAAAAGTGCTTGACATTTTCTGAACCAAATTCAGGGGTGCCTGTATCTCGGGGCCACTTATCCTAAGCTAGGGTTCCTAGCACTATGTTATAGTGATAGTTCCACTGGGTTTGCACACAAATTTGGGGTTCCTAACACTAAGTGGCCCCCGAGATACGGGGCCCCAAAGTCAGTCAACTGTGTTCATCTGCAGCATTTATGTCATTTCGGGACCCTTGGGGTCCACAAACCCCAGCTGGCTGCAGCTAGGGGGCCTCTAGGAACCCCTAACTACCAAGTTTGAAGTTTGGGGGGACCTATGGCTGCAAATGGGCACAGTGAGGCTGCAAATGGGCACAGTGAGGCTGCAAATGGGCATTGTTGACCCTCTCTTCCCCTTACAGTAGCTGCGCATTTCTCACCCTAGGCTTATACTCGAGTCAATACGTTTTCCCAGGTTATTTGTGTTAAAATTAGGTGCCTCGGCTTATATTCGGGTCGGCTTATACTCGAGTATACACTGTATATCTGTTTCTTCATCTGCAGATCAAAGTGATGAACAAATGTTCCTCTGTTTAACCCCTTAATTAACTCCCTATTCTCCTCCATTTAATTATCATTTTCCTGCTTTTTTTTTTTTTTCTTTTGTTCACGTCTATTTTATAAATGATAAACAATTAAAACTTTATTTTGTTTGCTTTGTTGGTGAATATTTTTTACACATTTCACATTGAAAAAGCGCTAAATTAAAAAAAAAAAAAAAAAAAAAACAATCTATTTATTTCATTTGTACATAACTTTTCAATGCTTTGTAGCGTTGCTGACAGCTGAAGTTAAAACAAAAACAGTTGCGGTAGGGATCGGTAATTGGTATCGAGTACTAAAAAGAAAAAGTATCCGTACTCGTAAAAAAAAAAAAATGGTATTGGTGCCTCCCTAAGGCCCCTTTCACACTGGGGCGGGAGCGGCGGCGACGGTAAAGCAGCGCTATATTTAGCGCTGCTTTACCGTCGTTTTAGCCGCTGTATTCGGCTGCTAGCGGTGCGGTTTTAACCCCCGCTAGCGGGCCGAAAAAGGGTTAAAATCCCCCGCAAAGCGCCGCCGTAGCGGTATTGCCGCGGTGTCCCATTGAAATCAATGGGAAGGAGCGGTATAGGAGCAGTGAACACACGGCTCCTATCCCGCTCCAAAGATGCTGCTAGCAGGACTTTTTTGACCGTCCTGCTAGCGCACCGATCCAGTGTGAGCCCTCCGGCTTTCACACTGGAGTGAATGGGGCCGGATTTTTTTCAGGCGCTGTACAGGCGCTATTTTTAGCGCTGTACCGCCTGAAAAAAACACCCCAGTGTGAAAGGGGCCTAATTGCAATTGTTTTCTATGTGTCCGCTTTCATCTGTGCAGACGATGTGATTGAGCCCTAAATCCACGTGACAGCGCTGGAGCTTAGGGTGTCACTACCCATGGGTGTCACTCACCTTGCGTGACTGTTGTGAGCTTTGGCCAGCTCAGGAGCGTTTCCGATGGCATAACCTTTACTCTAAAGGAGAAAAAAAAAAAAAGAAAATAGATTCAGAATCTTCATAGGTGACAATTAACTGCTTGCCGACCAGCCGCCGCTTCACTGCGGCAGAATGGCACGGCTGGGCGAAACGACGTTACCTTACGTCGCTTCGCCTTTTGGCCACTAGGAGCGAGCGTGTGCCTGGAGCCGATGCGAGTGCCCGGCGGGCACGCGCTGACCGCCGATCACCCGCGATCGCTCGTGACAAATCCCGCTTCTTTCAGGGGATTTGTGTGTTTACTAGATAGTCCCCTCCCCCTACAGTTAGAACACACAGTCAGGGAACACAGTAAACCCCCTTGATCGCCCCCCCCCCTAGTGTTCACCCCTTCCCTGCCAGTGACATTTATACAGTAATCAGTGCATTTTTATATCGCTGTATAATTGTGAATGGTCCCAAAAAATGTGTCAAAAGTTTCCAATTTGTCTGCCGCAATATCGCAGTCCCGATAGAAAAAAAAAATAAAAAAAAATTCGCAGATCGTCGCTATTACTAGTGTAAAAAAAAAAAAAAAAAAAATTTTATAAAAATGCCATAATCTATCCCCTATTTTGTAGACGCTATAACTTTTGCGCAAACCAATCAATAATTGCGAAAAATTTTAAAAAGCAAATTTTTTTTCCTCAGTTTGTTTTTCGCAATTATTGATTGGTTTGCGCAAAAGTTATAGCGTCTACAAAATAGGGGATAGATTTATGGCAATTTTATTATTATTTATTTTTTTACACTAGTAATAGCGACGATCTGCGTTTTTTGTTTTTTTTTTAAAAGCAAAATCGCATATCGTTGCTATTACTAGTGTAAAAAAATAAATAAAAAAATTATAAAAATGCCATAAATCTATCCCCTATTTTGTAGATGCTATAACTTTTGCGCAAACCAATCAATAAACACTTATTGCAAAAAACAAAATGAGTAAAAAATTTGTTTTAAAAAAAAAAAGGGGATGTTTATTATGGCAAAAAGTACAAAATATTGTTTTTTCTTTTCAAAATTTTCGCTTTTTTTGTTTATAGCGCAAAAAATAAAAACCGCTGAGGCGATCAAATACCACCAAAAGAAAGCTCTATTTGTGGGGAGAAAAATACGTAAATTTTGTTTGGGTACAACGTCGCACGACCGTGCAATTGTCAGTTAAAGCAACGCAGTGCTGAAACGCAAAAAAAGGCCCGGTCATTGAGAATCCAAATCTTCCGGGGGTGAAGTGGTTACATTTCTTTTTTACAGGTTACCAGTTTACAGAGAAAGTCTTGCGCTAGAATTATTGCTCTCGCTCCAACGTTTGCGGTGATACCTCCCATGTGTGGTGTGAACACCGTTTACATATTTGGGCGTGACCTACATAATGCATTCGCTTCTATGCGCAAGCATGAGGGGACGGGAGCTTTACTTTTTTTATTTTTATGCTGACTCTCATTTTTTTTTTTTTTTTTTTATTAATCACAATTTCTATAACAAAGAAAATGTAAACATCCCCAGACGTAATAGAAATAAGGGGTGACAGGTCCGATTTATGAAGAGATCTGGGGTCATGACGTCGCTCCGGTTCTCCTAGAGCAGTGATGGGGAACCTCGGCACCCCCAGATGGATGTTTTGGAACTACATTTCCCATGATGCTCCACTACACTGTAGAGTGGAGGAGCATCATGAGGAATGTAGTTCCAAAACATCCATCTGGGGGTGCCAAGGTTCGCCATCACAATCCTAGATCATAGAGGTGATCAGAGACTATCTGGTCTCTCTTCACCTCTATGGCCAGCAGAGGTGAGGAGTATATATATATATATATTAGACATGTGCAATTTGTTTCGTTTTTTTTCGTTTCGTTATTTTTGTTCGTTCGTTTTCGTACGAATGAACGAATCATTCGAACCGTACGAATCCGAATAACGAATCGTAACGAATCGTTCGAATCGTACGAATCCGATTAGCGAATCATTCGAATCGAACGAATCCGAAAAACAACGAAAATCCGAAAAAAAAAATTAGAAAACAACGAATGTACGAATGAAGAAAATCCGAAAAAAGAAAACGAACGAAAAAATTCGTACATGCGTAACTTTTTTTTTTTGTTGAATTGGTAATTTTCCGTGTCTCTTACAATGGCGCTGCTAAACGCGCTTCGAATGGATTGAACAAAAAAATTCGTACATGCGTAACTTTTTTTTTTTGTTGAATTGGTAATTTTCCGTGTCTCTTACAATGGCGCTGCTAAACGCGCTTCGAATGGATTGAACAAAAAAATTCGTACATTCGTAACTTTTTTTTCGATTCGTAAATTTTTTTTTTTTTTTCGATTTGTAATTTTCCGTGTCTCTATTAAACAAAAAAATTCGTACATTCGTAACTTTTTTTTCGATTCGTAACTTTTTTTTTTCCCCGATTCGTAAATTATTAAAATGTAATAATAGCATACACATTACATAAAATTATGAATTGTGCTCCGATTACGAATCTACGAATGTTACGAATGTACGAATAAATATGAATGCGTCCAAAAATTAAACTAACGAAAAAACGAATCAACGAAAAAATAACTCTTACGAATGTACGAATCGTTACGAATCCGAACACCGACGACGTACGAATCGTTACGAATCAACGGAAACGAAAAAAACAAAACGAAAATAAACAAATTTTTTTGTTGTGCACATATCTAATATATATGTGAGGAGTAATATATATATATATATATATATACACACACATACACACACACACACACACACCATATACACACAGTGGAACCTTGATTTATGAGTAACGCAGTTAACGAGCGTTTTGAAAGACGAGCAACTTTTTTTTTTTTTTTAATTCTGACTCGGTTTGCGAGTGTTGTCTCACAAAACAAGCAGAATTCAAGCCACTGGGCGGTGCAGTACCACATTTGGTCAGAGGTGCGGGGGGCGCCGGGGACACTGGGTACGGTTCGGAGCCATTCGGAATGACTCGGATACACTCCATGTCCGAGGCTTTCCGAGCTGTACCCGAGTATTTCCGAGGCTCTTCGTCGCCCCCCCCCCCACCTCTGGCCACAGGCGGTATTGCATGCAATAGAAGTCAATGCGGAACCAATTATCTTCGTTTCCATTGTCTTCTATGGGGAAACTCGCTTTGATATGCGAGTGTTTTGGATTACAAGCCTTCCCCTGGAACGGATTATGCTGGTAATCCGAGGTTCCACTGTATACATGTATTGCGGTCTTGACGCTCTCGTTGTGGTTACCTCCGGGCTGAAGCCTTTGGTGAAGTCCTTGATGCGGCTCAGAGTCGGCCCCAGGTGAACGCCGCTGCAGTTCAGTAGTACGCTCAGGAGGGCGTGAGTGGCG